>VUQR01013254.1:0-10461 GCA_015108515.1 Hemichromis elongatus | reverse complement strand
TTTATTTAATTTACAAACCTAAACAGAGTAAGTTGCAATTTTGTTAAAGTGATTTAATCCTATAATTTCAGTAGAGCATGTGTTGGGTGAGTAGTTTTATCAGAGTTACTTAAAATTTCTTGTTCAAATTAAATTTATCACACATTTTATATTTCACTAACCCAGTTGTGTGGAACCGGTTGACATAACTGGGTGGAGTAAATACAACATGTTATTATTTAGAGTAAGTAGAGCTTGTTTTGGTTGAGTAGGTTTTATTTAGTCTTGTCAATTTAAGTCAACAAGGTTGTTAGATCAACATTATGATATTCAGCTAATACAACATGATTCTTTTGATTTGCATTTAATTATCCAAATGTCATCAGATTTACATAAAATTTCTTGTTCAAATTAAATGTATCATACATTTTATATTTCACTAACCCAGTTGTGTGGAACCGGTTGACATAACTGGGTGGAGTAAATGCAACATTTTATTTCTTAGAGTGTACAAGAGAAATATAGTAATACGGGCAGAAACAAAGTAGAAACACAACTACAAGAACACCCAGAGTCCTGGCTGCTTTTAACTCTGATTTCTTTGTTGTCAGATTCACTGAGAGCTGCAGTGTGACAGCTGTAATATGGCAGCGCATGGCACGAGCCTGAGAAACAGCTACCACAAACACTCTCATATACAAAACTATGATGACAGTAAGTGGAACAATAAAAGTTAAGATGAGGTCAGCAACTCCTGCAGTAAAGTTGACATGAAATACACATTCTCCATAGCAGGAATTACGCCTGCTTTGTTGATGTAGGTTTTGTCTTACAAGAAAGCAGCTGTAGGAAACGGAGCAGAGCCAACACAAACAGACACAGAGTTTCACCCTTCTGTCTGTGATTCTGGTGGGATAATGCAGAGGGTCACAAATAGCCACATAGCGATCAACTGAGATCAGAACCATGATGCCCACCAAGGCAGAGGTAACAGTCAAGGATACAAAAATATACAGTAAACATGTGATCTGACCAAGAAACCAACAAGCTGCACTTCGGAGGATTTCTCCTGGCATCAGTAGGAGACCCATAAGAAAGTCTGAGACTGCCAGAGAGAGGAGGAGGATGTTAGTGGAGGTGTGGTGCTGCCTGAAAGAAGACAGAATAATGTCACAAAACCTATAATTCTTGAAAAGGTTTTAAACAAAACAAGCAATGCTGCTGTTAAAGAATATTACAGATACCATAAGGTCAATCATAGACACTTAAAAGATTATTGTTAAGTAAATAGTTATGGTCTGTGGTTTCTGTGTCAAACCCTCATATAATTTACCAGATAAGTCAATATTTTATTAATATAGTAATAAGTAATAAGTCAATTATGAGCATGTAAAAAATCTTTCATCACATTATATTATATTATAATTTTTCTTTTTTTTTTTTAATTTATTTTGAGTTCATCTTTGCCTGAAGTAGGAGACTGAGAAGATGACAAGAAGGTTGAGCACCACTGTCAGAAAACAAACTGAGGTCAGCCCAATAACAAGGAACACAGCTTTGGACTGAGAAATTGCAGGCTTTTTGCAGGAGGTGTTAAAGAGTTGTGGAAAGCAGAACTCTGCTTGGTCTTGTGTGCCCATTGTCACAGACCTGCAGACAGCTGCAGCTGTGGCAGCGAATGAACAACAACTCATGAACAACAATAAGTAGCTGATAGACCTTCTCTCAGCTCTACCCTTTGTCTTGTTTGTTGGACAGGTGTGCCTCCAGCCTTCTTGTAGACATCAGGCCAATAACTAGAGAGAGAGAGAGAGAGAGAACGATTTGTGAAAATTGCTTTTGGAATCATAACTTCAGACACTGATGTGGACTTAAACAGTGAAATGTGCATTATTGAACATTAGGTCTGTTTCTTTTAAGTCACTGTTAGATTTAAAAGATTTAATAACTGACTAACATATTGATTTCCTCTGCCTTACAGAAGCATGATTACAACAGGAGGATTATGTCAGTTTTAATTAATCAACACCCCCAAGTTGTAGCTCATCAAAGCACAGGCCGAGGAGGGAGAGTGGCAGCAATCTTCTACTCCAGCTTAATAATCAAACACAGACCCAGATAAAGGGCAACAGGTGGTTTGTGGCACACGTTGGGTGCGTCATGATTCGTTACTTGTTCAGGGGACATCAGGTGTGTATGTGTGTCTCAGTGTGTCATTAGTTGGTTGGTTTGTATGTGAGTGAATGAATGAGCAAATGGTGTGTCTGTGTGTGTGTGTCTGTTTGTGTGTGGGTTTAGGGGCTGCAGACAGCACAGTGCTCGTAGATCCATGTCTTTCTTGCTTCTGACTGCTGGGGGGCTTTATTGTGGCTTCCCACCCTCATTTTCAAGTACACACTCAACACTCTCTCTCTTTCTCAAATACACACCACACAAGAATATTGTTGATTTGTGTATGTGTGCAACTGAAATAACATAAATAAAAATGCAAAAAGAAACAGATAAAAGAAACACCTGAAGAAGAGTAGTCTATAGAGAATTTTTAAGAGCTGGTTGTGTTTGGCACAACAATGTATTCAGATCATATTTCTGATTTCAAAAGGTGCAAGACAAAACAGCATTAAAAAAACATTTGAAAATTAAAAAATGTAAGCCCTTTTTAACCTGTTCTAAAGCCATCCAGCAGGCTGGACTGGCAGCTTTTGCCAAGCCAATTCTGGTCCCTGGGCCTTATGTTTGACACCCCTGCTCTAGACATTTGAGTGAATTGTGATATTTGATAATATTATTTATGTCATTATATTTCTGAATACTACTAATCTAACTTCACAAACAGAGCTTTGTTGAACTCAGTTCAGTTATAGTTGTCTAGCACCATTTCACAACACAAAACCAAAAGTATAGAGTCATGTAAGCATCGCTCTCACTGTTTAGCTGTTGTTTTATCAAATGCAAGCATTCCCATGCTAATATGTTTACTGTTTCAAGACTATAAAATGTTTAATATTTATAACAATGTTTTCCCAAACTTGGACAGGCCACCAAAGTATATTTTTTGACTTATTTTGTCAACAAGTTACTGTCAATGATGACACAGTGATACTGCTGTGCATCATTTCCAGTGGCACAGCAAAACCCAAATGGAAGCCCAAAAGTAACCAACTAGTAGTGCAACAAAATAACTCAACAATTGTTCAGTGTTCATTTTTCTACAAAATGTTAATCTCACAGGAGCCAGGCTGCAGTATGTGTAAAGATAGTTTAACGGCTTTTCTAAACCAGGGGTAGAACAGTGCATAAATTAAAGGGTTTAGACAGGAGTTAAGATAGAACAGATAGAGCACAAAGGATGCAGATGAACTATTGAGTAGGTCATCCCTGGCAAGAGTAACACAATAATAAGGGCAGAAACACAGTAGAAACACAACTACAAGAACCCCCAGAGTCCTGGCTGCTTTTAACTCTGACTCTGTTGTTAGAGTCACTGAGAGCTGCAGAGCAACAGCTGTAACATGAGAGCGCATGGCACGAGCCTGAGACACAGCCACCACAAACACTCTCAGATACAGAACGATTATGACAGTAACTGGAGCAATAAAAGTTAAAAGAAGGTCAATGGTTCCTGCAATTAAGTCAACAACAATTGTACATTCTCCATAGCAGGAATTATGCTTCCCTGGTTGAGTTAGATTATCCTTTACAAACAGGCTGCTATAGAAAACAGAGCAGAGCCAACACAGACAGACACAGAGTTTCACTCTTCTGTCAGTGATTCTGGTGGGATAATGCAGAGGGTCACAAATAGCCACATAGCGGTCAATTGATATTAGCACCATGTCTCCCACTGAGGTAGAGGTAACAATGAAAGACATATAATTGTACAGAGAACATGTGAGGTCACCGAGAAACCAGCAGGCAGTGTTTCGGAGCATTTCTCCCGGGATCAAAAGGAGACCAACAAGAAAATCTGAGACAGCCAGAGAGAGGAGGAGGAAGTTAGTGGGTGTGTGGAGCTGCCTGCAAGAAGAAACAAAAACATCATTTTATTAACAGTCCTTAATGTCACAATTAAAGCAACCCCCCGAAAAATAAAACTACAGCTCTTAGTAAGAGAAAAACAGTTTTGATCATTTCTGATTGGCCACTTCCAAATCAGATGGTTAATTGTAGACATTACAGTAGTCACAAAAGAATCTTAAGTTTTAGCTCACAGAATGTAGAAGTTACAATAGCTATTAAAAAAATAACAACGACTCTGCCTGTAGTGCGAGACTGAGATAATGACGAGCAGGTTGAGAGCCACAGTTAGCAGCGAGATGGAGGACAACATAACATGAAGGAACACAAATTCTGACAGAGGAGTTTTAGGTTTCTTGCAGGAGGTGTTGAAGAGTTGTGGAAAACAGAGCTCTGCTCCATCCTGTGTATCCATTTTCACAAACCTGCAGAGAGCTGTAGCTGTAGCAAACAGAATTAGTTATATATATAACTCACACCTTCTCACTCCTCCCCTTGTCTTATTCTCAGTGTCAGTGGAATATCTATGTGCTTCATCCCTCACTGTGGATCTCAATTTCTTTTGAAACCCTTAGCAGCATGTCTCTCTCCTATCTTTCTAACTGGTATACTCAGTCTTCTTCACCATTTACAATTTCTTGTTCTTCTAATAAGAGTATCCTGTCTGATGTCTTACATTTGTGTGTCTGTGATGCCTGCTGACGGGCCCTTCCACTTACATTACAAATTTATGTTTGCCAAGAACAAGATACAATTCAGAGTTAAATCCTGCTTCTAGTTTGTACTGTTTGCCAGCTGTGCCATTTGACTTACATTGAAATAATGTTGAATTTCAACAGTTTCTCAAATAAAAAAGAAACAATCATACATATCAAACTTGGAAAACAGACTACTTAGAAGGTGGACTATTTCTGATTTTTATGGTGTACCATCTGCAGCATCTGCACTCCTATTTTGCCCATCTCTAAATCTCTGTACAGGAAGTGAAGAAAGTCTATTTACTGAGATCAGCACTTTCAGAGTTTGAGAGCTAATAAAATCCAAAAATGACCACTTCGCATGTCAAATCATAAGTTAAGACTGCACTGATGTGGTCAACTAATACTCAGTTGAAAGTACGACTGTTTTTTTTTCATTATGTTGGCCAAAATAATTAATGTTCACAATATTATTACAGTACCTAAAGATAATGTAAAAGATTAAAAAAATGCTATGCGTATAATTTTGTTTATTGCAATGTTGGATGGATCAATAGGTTTAGTCGGGGCAATCTAAACTGATTAAAGACTAATTATCAATTGAGTGTAAACACATTAACTTCTTGTTTGAAGGTAAAAAGATGAATTATATTATGATCCAATATAATATCCAAAAATATGTTGAAATTCTCTGCAGTCCTGTGTTTCTGCTTTTTCCAAACATTGCTTGTGTGCCCTTGAGTGTTAAGTGCCCACTACTACTGCTCCCTTCCCCAAGTGGAGGAGTTTTAGTATCTCTGGGTCTTGTTCACGAGTGATGGGAGAAGAAAGCAGGAGATTGACAGAAGGATCGGTGCTACGGCTGCAGTGATGGGGACACTGTGCCAGTCCATTGTGGAGAAGAGAGAGCTGAGTGTAAAAGTGAAGCTTTCAATTTACCTGTCAGTCTACATTGCTGCCTTCACATATGTTCACGAGCTTTGGCAAGTGACCGAAAGAACAAGATTGCTGATTGAAGTGCTGGAAATGAGCTTCCTCTCGCTTATAGATAGGGTGAGGAGTTTGGCCATCAGGGAGAGTCTCAGAGTAGATCCTCCCCTCCTCACATCAAAAGGGGTCAGTTGAAGTGGTTTGGGCATCTCTAACCAGGGGGAGGCCCCGGGGCAGACCTAGTAAATGCTGGAGAGATTACATCTTTCAGCTGGCCTTGGAACAGAACACCTTGATTTTCTGGGTTTCCATACTTAGGCTGTTGGACTACCAGTGTGTCTGCAACTGGCCTTGTGCTGGCCCATGTTGGGCCACCTCTGGCAAACCCGATCTGGGCCACCAAAGGGCCTTCATTATTTGCGGTGTGTGGGCCATGTGTAAGCACATTGTGTGGGCCAGATCCGGGCCATACCTTTATGTGGTGGAAGAATTTGTGTTTCCCAGTGATCCCAGAGGCTATGTTGTCAGGGGCTTTTGCTTTTTTTTGGTAGGGTTTGTCCTGGTAGGGTTCTTCCACAGCAAACTGATCCTTGATGAGGGACCCAGTAAAGAGCGATTGAGTGTACACATACGAGAGGGAAAAAAAGCAGGGGACCAGTGTAGCCTCTCTCGGACAGTTATACGTGGGCCCCATTTAGCAGCCAGGCATAGGGAGGGAGCTTAAAGAAGTACTTTTGGGGCTTTGAGGTGGTGACCACAAGTTCCCACTGGGAATAGTTCGCAATTGAGTGTGAACCGGGAGGAATAAGAATCAGCACCTCCAACTGGTCCTCAGCCAGAAAAGGACAGAGCACCAAATGCCAGTCAAGGACAAGTTGCTGCCCCAGGTGGAGGAGGTTGAATATCTTGTTGACAGGAAAGGGAAGCAGGAGAAAGAAGCCAGTTTTGATGACTTGTGCATGACACACTAGATGGAGACCATGGGGCAGGCACGGGACACACTACAGATCTCTCAGTTGGCTCAGGAATGCCTCTTAGGAACAATTAAGTTGCTTAAAGCATTACAAAATTATAAATTACACAATTATAAGACAAATGCTTTAGGTTTCTATTTGTGAAAAACAGACAACAATATTTTTAGGTTTTCTGAGGCAGTGCTGTACCTCTGGTGACATGGGTCCACATTTATATTGCTGTTCAATAGACTTAGTATGTTAGGCTATCTTTTTTTCTAAGAGCTTGTAAACATTTCTCATTTTCAATGTAAGACTTTAATAGGAAAATAACAGTTTAGAGACACAATTAATAATATTATCCTGTTAAATTAACACCTTCCATTATAAAGTCACAGGATTGATAATTCCTTTATCTATATTACCATCTATGTTTTACAATGAACCATAGCCACTAACTTAATGATAATAAAACCACAAATATTTTTATATAGGGAATAATAACAGTGGTAGAAAGGTTGAATTCAGTTGGTTAAATCTGCAAAGTGCAGTCAAGTGGAATCAATGGCGTCTTCTGAGAAAATTTAGGTTTTGGATATGGTGTTGTAAAGAGTTTTCTTTTGCTTTGCTTCTTTTGAGGGAGTTAACATTAGTGCTTATCCTTTGTTTGGTTTTGTTTCACGCAGGGTTTAGGTAGCACGTCTTTGAAATAGCTTCTTTTGTTTATTATTTTGACCCTTGTTTACCTTGAAGTTCATGCTTTCAATTTCGGTGTTATTGGCAATAAACCTCACCTGTAACAGTATATTGTCTATTTGGGTCTGGATTTGGGGACCCTTTTTAACCTTTATGTTGCACTCCTGTACCCCTAGACTGGGATGCAACATCCACTCAGGAAAATGCTGTAAAAAGTGAGCAGCTCAGCGCAATGTAGGCCTTTGGCCTTGCAGTTTGTTTTTGGCCCCTTGAATAGCTCCAAGTGAAGCTCCGCTCAAGCTGTAGGCAAAGGTCACAGGTTATTCAGTGTTTCACGGGTTAGAGTTCAATGTGAAGATTTTAAATCTTTTATTTATGTAAATTCTGAGTGCCAAAAATTGAAAAAATTAAATTTTGATTTTTTTTTTTTTGCGTTTCTCTGTTTTTAATCCTCGATAACACACTGGTAGTGTAAAGTAAAGCCAAACAACTATAATCAGATTTTGAAAAGGGACCAAAACACATACTAACAGGTGATTTTATGTTTTTGAGCTAAAACAACAAAGTAATTCCAGGCAGCTTGATCAACATTATACGAGTTAAGAGTTAAAATCTAAATTTCTATGTTCCGCGAAATTCACTCATTCATTCTCTTAGGTCCTCTCTATAGTATGGTGGCCTCAGGGGGGGAGGGGGGGCAGGGTGAAATATCTGAAGTGTGACAATGTGTTTAATAGCTTTTCTAAACCAGGAGTAAAATAGTGCATAGATCAAAGGGTTCAAACAGGAGTTAAAATAGAAGAGATAACGGACAGTGGATGTGGATGACTCACTGAGTGCGTCATCCCCTGCAAGAGAGATGCAATAATATGGACAGAAACACATTAGAAACACAACTATTAGAACACCAAGAGTCCTTCCGGCTTTCAACTCGGATTTCTTTGTTGTGAGATTCACTGAAAGCTGAAGTGTGACAGCTGTTACATGAGAGCGCATGGCACGGGCCTGAGACACAGCCACCACAAACACTCTCATATACAGAATTATGATAACAGAAATAGGAACAATAAAGGTTAACAAAAGATCAACAGTTCCTGCAATAAAGCTGATGACAAAAACACATTCTCCATGGCAGGAATTATGCCTTCCTGGTTGAATCAGCTCATCTTTTAAAAGGACACTACTGTACAAAATACAACAGAGCCAACACAAACAAACAGAAAATGTAACTCTTGTCACAGTAATTCTGGTAGAGTAATGCAGAGGATAACAAATCGCCACATAGCGGTCAACTGATATGAGAACCATGTTTCCCACTGAAGCTGAGGTAATGATGAAAGACACATAATTAAACAGAGAACACAAAATGTTACCAAAAACCCAGCAGGCTACTCCTAGGAAGATTTCTCCAGGCAGCAACAGGAGCCCCACAAGAAAGTCTGACACAGCCAAAGAGAGCAGGAGGATGTTAGTGGGTGTGTGGAGCTGCCTGGAACAAGTCAAAAAAGCACCATTACATAAAAAAGCTTCCCTTAAAATTACAAACTTTATGTTAATGCCACATAACTTGCCATAACATTAAGTTAAATTAAACTTTGTAAGGTAATTAAAATAATTTGTTTTGGAGAAAGGTGTAGTGGTGGTTTTCTATACATGACTTTTTCCATGCTCATTTTTCTAAAACTTCCAAAATTAAATCTAATAGAAAATGGAATCTGCCTGAAGTAGGAGACCGAGATGATGACAAGCAGGTTCAGAGCTATAGTGATAACAGAGATGGAGCACAGCAGGATATTCAGGGACACAACTTCAGACCAGTGAAGTGCTGGTCTCCTACAGGATGAGTTGAAGAGTTCTGGAAAGCATCTACTGTCCTTGTTCTCCATCATCTAGTTGAGGACAGGAGTAGCTGCAGACACGGTCTATTTAAGCGTTCCACTCTAATGAAATTGATTATCTTTCCTGCACCTTCATTTTTCCCTCCCCCTTTCTTATGTGGTCTCAATGGACACTGATCTAACATGGAATTGGCAGCTTGTACATGTGGAAACACACCATCAGTGCTGAAAGGTATGTAAACGTTTTATAGCAACATATGATTTCTTCCAAATGCCATGTTTTTTAAAGAAAGGACTTCATTGAGATATTTCATATTTCATTGAGACATTGATAAACCATATACTGCATCTATTACAGCAGCATAGCTTGGTAAGGAAGTAGACAAAGAATGGCAACAAGACACATCTGAAATGAATCACACAAGAAAATTTAAAGTAAATACGAGATACTAGAGACAAATGGCTGCCAAAATGAAACAGGAAGTGAGGAAAACTAACCAGAACAGGAAGATGGAATAACACTAGATTTACAGAGTGAATAACAAATAGAGGAAACACTGAAGGAGCCGATAAGCTTCATAAATACTAAAGGATAATACACCCTAGAAAGGAAAAGATGGCACAATACCAATGACAAATATGGACCTCAAACCTATACAATAAACAATAATAAAAACCCAACCCCCTGAAGAATAAATAAACACGAATTATAATTTTTTATTTTTTTATTGCCTTTTTTTTTGGCTCTTTTGCCATCAGAATTATTGTCTAAAGGCGAAGAAAGATGCCCAATGGATTTACTTTACCAAATGGACTATCCCAGCCTTGCTGTAATGGTCTATTTGATTCACCTTTAATTGTTTACTTTATTTTATTTTCACTTGCTAAATACAGGACAGACTTGACTGGGGAAAAGAAAGGGGAGAAAGAAAGAGGGATAGAAAAACAGTGGAGAAGAGGGATGGGGATAAAGGGCAAAAAACAAAAACCAACAAAATAAGCAGACAAAAAATACATATATCAATCACCTGGATCGCCTGTTGAGAAAGAAAAAAGAGAAAACAAGCAGAAGAAAAAGAGAGCAATATAATAAACAACATCACGATGATCTATGGGAATATAACAGTAAATACTAAATATTAAACATTATTGTGCAGCACGTAAGATTGACAGCGCACAGTGTGCTTTGAGGTAGGAGCCAAAAAGGGTGTAGTTAGTGTGTGAGAGCACCCTTGTGTACACCTATGAGCATCTGTGAGCATGAGCGCGCTTGTATTTAAAAGGTTCCTTCATGTAATGATCAGTGGTGGAATGTAACGAAGTATTTGTGCTTCGTTACTGTACTTAAGT
>VUQR01013251.1:47856-82042 GCA_015108515.1 Hemichromis elongatus | reverse complement strand
CATGATTTTTTAATATCTACCGCATCTTGAGCCTCCATGGTCAAGTGCTTTGTGTGATCAATGTCTCCCAGACTCTACATCACCCTTTAATCAGGATATCATCTCCCCACTCAAGGGGTTGCTGAGACAGGTGTTCTTTCTTCTTTTTCACTTTCCCTCTATCACCTTTTGTCTTGCACTTTTCTCTGCACCTCTCGCTTTCCCTGAAGTGTGAGCGTGTTATTTAAGCTATCCCAGCGAGAGATTTCCCCGGGTCAAAAGGGAGCGAGAGAGAGAAGGTGCAAGGTGTGAAAAAAGATAGCTTTGACTCAGAGGTCAGTGATGCGACGCAGGTGGAGGGTTATCCCCGGGCAATGCAAACAAATTGAGCCGAGCAAATCATTTGCAAAAAATATAGATCTTTTTGCCAAATCACAGCTTTCTGTTTTATCCCTGCAGATGTGTTTTTCATTCTGATATCCACCCTGACACAGAATCTGACACCTGTGAAAAAGGCATATGGCTTGGGATGCTAAAGTAAAAGACACAAGCATGATATTTTAGCCTATGTTCACACTATGCTGCTACGACACCTTATTTAGAGGTGCAAGGCTGTCATATTAGCTTTTCACCAGCAATTCAGCGGGACAAAAAACAAACAAAACTAAAAGGCCTTTGTACATATTTGGCTTCTTGTTTCTCCTGACGTGGTACTTTTGAGCTAAATGCTGTGATTTTTAAGGATCAGAGTGCACACAGTATTGACTGTGAGGTCTTTTCCAGGTACCTTGGAGCTTTATTGTGTATTGGATCAAAAATGGTCACCAGATCACACGGATGCTGGAGCCAGGCCTGCAAGGGTCATGATTCACTCTATTATTCATTAGCCTCTGTGCTAAAGCTGGGGAATGTTAGGAAAGAAATGAGGAGAGAAACTGAGAGATGCATTTTGAAAGGAGTTCCCCTGTCTGTACTCGCACTCCCAGCGAGACTGCTGCCAAAAGTTGCTCTTCTCTACTCTCACAGCTCCATCTCTCCTGTGGTTAAGAAACAAAGGATGGAGGTAAATAAATGAAGGACCAACAGGAAAAAATAAATCTAGAGCACCTTCCCCCAACTAGCTATTAGCTAAAAGACCCCTTCTTTTTATTAAGCTGTCTCTCGTGCATTTCCAACTGAGATATTAAACGAAAATAAGATGATGCCTTTAATGTCTCCAAATATAACACCTACTATGCCACCTTGATGACTGCAGGTCAACCACTGGCCAAGATGAGAAGAGTTTCCAGAAGTAGATAAATATAAGTATTTATTGCAAGCAGCAGCAGTGCCATACCAGGCATAGGGTCATCTCAAAGCTTTAAATAAAGCATGTACCTGTTATTCTCTGTAAAATACATAAAAAGAAGTAAAAACGTGTTTTGTTCCTCTCCATCTCCAAACCTAAAGATGGCGTGAATGCCGAAGAACGGCACACTTTCCAGTCCATGCAGGTCCCAAGCTCTTGTTGCACTTTTTTTCAGCACTCTGTTTTGTTCTCCCTGTGGAGCATGCACTCTTCGGGCTTGTTTTTTTTTCTCTCCCTATGTCGGCGTGGGCTAAGCAATGGCCATCGGTAAAGATATCAATGAACAATGACCTGCACTATCCAGCCTCTCTAGAAATCCTGATGTCCTGACTTCCCAGGGGAATGTTTCAGGGAAGGAGTTGAAATCTATAACTGAGCACATATCACTTTCTTTTCCCCAGCTGACCGCGCTATCTTTCCTATCCCATCAACACACAGAGACGCACTTACCTCTGCAGAACAATGAGAGGATTCTGTGATCCCCATTGTACAAAAAAAATCACTTTTTTTTAATAGCAGCATACAGTATCAGCAGAATTACTTCGGCTTGGATTCAACACTGCAGCAGCCTTGCTGGAGTGTGTCAAGCCCAGAGGGGTTTATAGCTTTGATCTAACGCACAATACCCCGTGAGTGAGGAGGGGGGGGAAATGTGCATACACGCACACACACCCATACACAAATTAACGCACCGCTCCCTCTAAATTCTCATATAAACACATACACCTCCATACACACACAAGCTATAACACAGAAAAACACACATACACACCCACACAAATCCCCTTTGATATAGTTCCAGGCTTTTAGTGGATGATTAGGAGAGGCGACCGAACTAAGGTCTAGAGTGATAGGAGGAAGCAGGAGCCTGCTGCTCTTTAGTTAGAGGAAACCAATACTCTGTCTGTAGATAGAGGGGTAATTATGCTCAAGGGTTGAGGAGAGAGAGGGCTGAGCATTTTGGAGTAGGAACCAATGGAAGGAGGATGAGGACAGGGTTGAGGAACACTTTGCTGGAGGGTTGATTTCAGATGTGCTTACCTTGTCACCCTTACAGACAGCAATTAAAAATTCTCCAGAGGAATTTTAGTCTGTTTATTGTTAGCGTGTGTGTGTGTGCGTGTGTGTGCATGTGTTGCATATATACATTTGCTTTATCATGCAGGGTGCGGTTGTGCATGGTTTTATCTAGTGCTGCATAAATGCAGTCGAGACTATGACACATGCATATATATGTGTGTTAGAGGGCAAAATCCTATTTCCACTCAAACACTTGGTGGTCTAAGAGCTGTAAAATATTAATGCGCTTCTTCTCTTAATGATTCATAAATTGTATTTCAATACTTGCACTCTGCTTCTCCTCTTGGCTTGGTTAAGAAGGGGAAAAAATATATATAAGAGCGAGTAAGAGACAAGTGTGGAGTGAAGTGTGGAGTGAAGTGTGGAGCATGCGGTGAAAATGAAGTTTTTCCTCCCTCATCCCACACTTCAGCATGCTGCATGCAAGTGCTAAGGGATCATAATGTCAGTAAATAATATTCATAAACAAATGCTTTCCAAGGGAATGTGTTTTTGCATTCACAGCAACACCAAACTGTGCTGGGTATTTTGCTAGAAAAACCGCTTCACACTGCCTGTGACACCTTACAAAATATCAGCTTTAGCTGACAGGAAACAAGGGATTGCTTTATTTACTTTTATAAACCCACCATTATCAAAAGAAAGTCCAGGGTTTTTTTTTTTTTCACTTCTTCCTCACAGTGAGATATAGCAAAGCCCCATTTTTTAATGACGACTAATCTAAAAGAAAACAGATTCGCATTATGTTTCTTTTTTTTATTTATCACCCAGCATCGATTGGAGCTCCAGAATCACCACTTGGGACTAAATGAAAAGAAAATGAGCTTCTCACTCTGTGCCTTCTTTATCTGCACCTTTTCTTAATCCCCTGCTTTACACCTTCCTCGCTTTTGATTCAATAGCACTTTATAAGATAACAACATTAATATTAGGATAGGAGAACATTTTCACTTGGAAGAAACTGCCTGCTTAGATGCTCTTTCTCACTGCCTTTAACTCTTCCAGACAGGGGCAAAGCTGGCTCATTTGCAGGAGCAGCTGGATGCCTGATTGCGATAACAGGTGAAGTAATAAAACCTGTAGCGTATTAGAATAGTGATTGGCTGATGCGTTTCCACTCAGTGAGAGAGTGAAGTTGTGTTTTAAAGGCGCTTTAACACAATGCCCCTCGCATGTACACCTAATGAGGGGTGAAGTGCTAGCGCTTTTGTAGCAGGTGGGACGCCATTGCAAAAGTAGAGAAATCAAACAAATATAAATTCATTAAAAAAATAGATACAGTGATGTGCTTTATTTGTCTTTTTCTTGCACAAGTATTTTCACTTAAAATTTTAAACACACCATGGGCCACATACAAGGTTAAGTAGGCCCAATGGTTCCCAATGTGGAACCATTGTAGAAACCATACATTTCTATAGGAGATAGTTTAAAAAAAAAAAAAATCATTTAATTTATTTAGGTGTGGTATTAGTGACCACGGGGAAGGGTTTGATCAGTATACTGTTTAAAATACTGTTTAAACTCCATTTCCAGTCCCGTCACATTCTCCATAGCAGTTAAGCGGGCCAAATTAGAGACTTTGTCAGTCTGATTCTGGCCCCTGGGCGTTATGTTTGACACCACTGCCTTAAGCTCAGGGTTTTGAGCACCTTGTGGTTTAAAAAATGAATGCAAGAAGCTTGGAGTGGATCTGCCTGAGAAACTGAGGGATATGCAAACTCATGTGACGGTGACTTATGACAGTCACAAGGTGGCCTATCCTGAACCATAGTATACTTTAGCATCTCTTTTGACTCTCACTGCTTACCACTGGTTACCAAATGTTACAAGATGGAAAACAGCTTCTTTTTTACCAGAATTGGAACTAATGAATGCAATCATTAAAAAACTGGGCCTACTGAAACCCTAAATCAACAGACCACTTTTTCATAGATTTTTCTTGCAACCAGAGGTTTTGCCCCCTGCGAGATAGCTTGCAGGTTTAAGGCACTTCTACATTGGCTTAACCTTTTAAATCTTTAAGCTATAAACAGTCTGTCAGTCTTACTCTTCCACATGATTTCTTGGGAGATTGCACGTAAATACAGCTGGAATATTCTGTTTCGCCTTCATGAATAAACAATACACCGAGTCAATCATTTACACACTCTGTTACATCTCAAATATATGAAAGACATATTAATAATCTCGAGTTTACAAAGACAATGAAAAATCAGCCAAAAGATGTACAAGAATCAGTCAATAAGCCAGGACTTATTGACTGATCAAGCGACTTTTAAATCAGACCCCTAAACTTAATGACTACAGCAAAGGTCACTTCCTCTGAGAATTTATTGAAATGACTGGGTCTGGATTTCTTAGTGACAGGAGCCTTTTTATTTCCCCCCTCTCTGCCTGAACCTACGCTGACCACTGACTAATGAAGATTGATCCAGTATATTATAGACATAACGACTTTCAGGAGCTACTAAATCCTCTCAGCGGGGTTGTACAGGCAGACAAGGAGATGAAAAGAAGAACTGAAAAGAAAAGGAAGAAAAGTGAAGAAAGTGGTGGAAAAGTGCTGCCCTTCTCCTGCTGCAGGTGTTTTCCTTCGGATAACATAGGTTGGAGGCCATTACTGGGGTTATGTGTGATGTAAGATGGTAGTTACCGCAGGCTTGAACATGAAGTGTGTTTCACAAAGAAGGAAATGGAATGAAATATTGTCAAGGTCTGTCATGTGGATGCAGCAGCCACACACGGTTGCTATAATGAGCACATCACCAGTCTGTCATTGCACTACACATGTCATTGCAGACTAAGCCTCCCACGTGTTCAGTGTCTTAATAATCTCACCCACACACAAGCAAGACAAGGGAGGGGAGAAAAAGATGTAATAAGTACTGCCCACAATAAAACATACAATAAATGTGCACAGCTGAAGAGGCAAGAGTCTCTCCTGGGCTCTGGGCATGTATGTAGATGGACACGGTGCACCATTCCCATCATTTTCAGAATTTTGTATTTTTAAATACACTTCATTGTAATTGTTTTTAATTATGCTGAAAGAGGATCTGGCAACGAAAGAGAAAAGGGAGCTTGCGTGGAGATGGCTTTTTATCAGGAGGACAAAAGCAAGGGTTGGCTGGCCACCAGTGTGATGCAACATGGTGACATTTTTTATCATCTGTCCTTACATAAGCTGTTCCTGAATATTGTAGATAGAGTTTTTTTTTTCTATTGAGATAACTCACCAAACTCTTGCTTATCTTAACAAGTCATTCTTTTAAAGAAAAATAAATAATTAAAAAAAAGATCGTGATCACTTGAGTATACAAACGCAGATAGCACCCAAGTCTTTACCAGCCCACGCATTTTCCATCTTTTTCTCTCAAAGTCAGTGACAATACTCTCGGAGTCATATCACTTCTTTTCGTCTTTCTGCTTAGTTTCTGACAATATTTTGATGGACAGAAACGGCCCCGGGGCCATTCCACATCTGGAGAATGCCATTGCCCCTATGTTCCAGCACGATTATGCGCTGCAGCGGTGACCACATACCGGCCAACTCTCGTCCCATGTCCCTGTGTCAGCCATCTCCTCTGGGTGAGAATGAGTTCCCGGATGCCAGCTTCTTAAAATCATGTGCATGTTTATTTATGTGCTGTTTTTAATAATGTTCACTTCATTTAAATGCTAGTGCAGACAGTGGCAGACCCCTGTAACGCAGCTTGTCTGTCTGCACTCTGGCTTGTCTGTCTGTAGCATTTCTTCAGTGCCAAAGCAGGCATTGACTAAGCATTGTCTGTTTATTTGCTCGCCTCGGGGTGTTCCAGCACAAGCTGCTATATAGACTGTAAATGCCTTCCCTACTGTTCCTGTTGCTTTTACCCGCCACCAACCGTGGCAGTATGTCATCTTTAGACAATGCACTGCACAGGATGATGGCAAAGTGTTAGCTTTTGATTAGGTTGATGTCTCAGAATAACATACTTGATGCTACGTATAAAGAGAGAATATAAAAAGGACCCGACTAGCAAGGTTTCCTTCATCACAGCACTTAGTCTGACTGGGCCAATGTTTTACCCGGTGTTTGAGATAGCAGAGGAGAGGGTGGGAAGGAGAGGCATGCAGCAGAAAGGAGTGGAAACCTAATAGTGAGGGACAGTTCCGTGATGTCGCCCTACAAAAAGAGACAGCCCTCTATCTCACTTATCTCCTGTTTGCTCAATTTCCTCTGTGTACAACGGTGCACCTGAGGTCTAGTTGTGGCCTCCCGTAGCTCCTCGGCAGCAGCTTCTGCGAGATAATAGCCAATCCTGCTCTCCCCACTCCCAAATCAGACGAGGCCAAAAGACCTTGTGCTTTGTTTAAGATTTCCAATGAGCAAGGCAATGTCCCTGTGGCAAGCTATTATAAAACCAGACAGACTCATATCAGACTTCTTTTTACACAACTAATAGCAAAAAGGGGGAAAAAAAAAAAAAAAACCTCTTTGGTCTCCGAGGTTGTGTCAACCAAACAGGGCTTTTTTGGCTATTGTGTGCTACAGGATTACTCAATGGAGCATTTCTTTTTCTTATTTTTAAGTATTCCGCTGCGATAACTTTGAAGTCAATAATCCACACACTCATCTCAAATGATGGTATTACTTATAGTATGATTGGCTGTTAATGGTGTGTGTGTTTTTGCGAGTGATACATCACTTAGCAAAGCACTGTGTAGACAAAGTTGCAGAGCTGCCACTAATGCCTTGATGTCGTCTACGATTATCCTCCCACTCGACACCTTGTCTTCTTTGTGTTTGTTGAAGGAGTCAGATGCAATTATCAGACAGCTCTCGCGGCTGTGTCAATCAGTCTCCCGTCTCCCAGATACCTAAATCCGCTTTCAACTTGGACGTCATATCTGTTATTATTAAAACACAACAGCTGCCTTGTATGAAAGGTAGTCATGCTTCTCAGAGCAGGGCGTTCGAATTCATATGACTGCTTATGACCTGTGTGTTTGCAAAAGGCTAAAAACCTGGCAAGTAAATGGATTTTTCTATTTTCATATTCAGGAAAGTTGTAAACAACATAAGGGATTGGCAAGCATGGTTTTCTTTCCATGCATGGTCAGCGACCCCTTTTTGCAAGTCTTTTCATTAACTGCTAGAAAGAGATGATAACGCCGCCCTGTTCGATAGCGGGTGGGCGTTTTGTGTATGCAGATCAATATTTTACAGTGTCGAGTACTTCATGAATGACACAGCAGTAGAGATTGGCCAAGAAAAAAAAAAAAAGCCTAGACTGATATAACACACTGTAGCATCCCAAGGGAACGCTCCTTCTGGTCAAACAGGGAAAGAACCGCAGGTGAATCGTTAGGAAACCCTAGCTCTTAAAAACCCAAGCGCAAATCAATGGGCCCGTAAGGAGCACCCAGCTAGCCTTCGACTTCCCGATTGCCGCACTATCAACATTTCATGTTGATGTGACGGGATCAGCTGCACGCAGGGAAAACCACTTGGGCACTATCCATCATGCTGAAGACATGGGAGCTGCTAAAGCCCCTCAGAGATGAAAGCAAAGATATTACCTATTTGCAGTCAGACACACGCACTTATGTAAACTGCACACTGGGACCTGAGCACTTTTAGAGTCATGCTCGCTCACTCATATTATGAACAGAGCTATCAGAGCTTGTAAGCTGCAAATCCATTTGATATGAGAAATCCGAACAGAACAACAGGATAATCAGCAACACCCGGATATATAGCTCCTCTTTCAGTCCTTCCATATTTTCTTCCCCTGATCCGTGGTTGTCTACAATGAGCCTCACTCCAAAGGAATCCAATCTTAATACGTAGCATTCTAGTGAGAGCTTTTAATGTCTCCTGTTTCTGCACTCAGAATGGCCAAATCATTGCTAATATACTTAACCCAGCACCTCTGGAAAAAGGTGAGAGATTACAGCAGACAGACTTTTATCTCTCCAGTGAAATAAATAAATAAATACAGCAGGTCCTTTTTTAAACTGACGGTCTTAAATGATCGATTTTAAAAAGGAGACAGCCAGCAGGACAGTCAGACGCCGCAGACGTAGCGTGGCGAGAACTTTCATGGGATACATGAGTCAAATAAAAACCACAGTCAGATCATGAACGAGAGATTTCGAGAAGAGGTAACGCAGTTTGAGGCTTATAAGCTACAAGTCATGCAACACACTCTCTTATCCAGGTTTGGACAAACAGAGTCCTCCTCGTATAATGCTTTAACAGCTAACTAATGAAAGCATATTGGATGAATCAACATTTAAGCTTTTATGGTGCGGTGGATGTGTTTCTCTTAAAAGAACACCTCAGTTTCAGACTTGTCTCTGGAGAGTGGCCATTAAGAAGGAAGCAAAAGGAGATGGCAAGTTGGAGACAATCAAATCAGGGATCATAAAGAAACAGATGGTGTTAGACCGCCTGTTTACACAACTAGTCTTAACTGCTGCCACATTAAACACACCCACAGTGGTATACTCACTATCACTCGCATTACCATGACTCAGACGAGAGAATGGGGCAATGTCAAGAGAAAGTCAAGAATGCTTGTTAGCTTTAATGGAATGTCTGGCGCCGTTGTAAAATGCAGCAACGTATCATTTAAGATTTTTTTCCCTGCCATGCGACTAAGTTTAGAGACACCCGTGCGTTACAGCAGAGAGGAGGCGTAAGCTTTCTTGTAGAAGAAAGCCACTTAACACTGATGTGCACATGCTGAGACATTTGCTGGTTCATTTACTTGCAAGTGGACATCCTGCGCTCTCTGCCTCGTGTGATGCTGCCTGTACGAGTCTGAATGTGGGCGCGCCTGTGCAAGGATGCATATTCATGGTAAATGTTGCACATTTTTGCATACTAATGCATGCATCCGTAGAAACGGCAAGACTTCTCTGCAGCAAACCCTTCTCCTAACTTCCACAAATCTTGTTCTCATTCAGTCCGTGATCCTCCGTCTGTCTGCTCCTCCCAGCTCATTAAATGTGCCGGTCTCTCTCTTTTTTTGTTATCTAAGAGATGAGCAAACACAAATAATGACTCATCCACATGTAATTATACTAGATTATTGTCACATTAGAGTCATCACATTTGAACCCCTGCCTACTTGTTATCATATGT
This sequence comes from Hemichromis elongatus, assembly GCA_015108515.1. Classification (NCBI taxonomy): domain Eukaryota; kingdom Metazoa; phylum Chordata; class Actinopteri; order Cichliformes; family Cichlidae; genus Hemichromis; species Hemichromis elongatus. The sequence goes on along the minus strand of VUQR01013251.1, from coordinate 72,503 downwards.
AATCTGTGCAAACCTCTACAACTGTCCGCCTGCTTTTACTTTAAAAGGCATGCGCTTTGACGCAGTGTTACATTCAATTAGTCATAATTGCAGATGACTTTACCCTCTTATTGCGATACATATCTGTTAAGACATCCGGCCACTGCGCCTGAATGTCAGAATTTATTAGTCAGTCTACTAGTCACGCTGACAATCCTCCCACTCAAAAATGCACAAATAACTCTTGATTATCCGGAGAGGATACTATGAATTTTCTGATTCCATTATGATAAGATCCGTCCTGTTGGTGACAAGAAAACTCCAGAGTAATTTGGTTCTTGATTGACTGGGACAAATTATAGGAGTATAATGTTATTGGGATTTAAGTTAAAACAGAAAATAGCTAAAGACGACAGAGGCAAGGGAAAAGAGAGGGTTTAGAAGAAGTGGTTTATACAATTTAAAACGAGTGATACTGATCAAATGTGTCCTTGTCTGTGTCACTGTCGGCCCGCGGAGCGACCGGTTCACCCATTAATATTCCAATAGTCCAGCATTAAGGCTATAAATTGTCAACATCTGCGCTATATGCTGTATGCTAGGCTAAGAACTATTAATATGTCATTGTTTTCTTCACACACACACACAAAAATCCCTGGGTGAAACCCACCCAGACGTTCTGTGTATTCACAATCAGTTGACGATAATATTCTGAAAAACAAAAGTGTTATTAATCTCTTGTATGTTTTTGAAAGGACATACGAGCCTCAGAGGGCAAACTGCAGCTTTTGTGATAGTTAAATTCAAAATCTATTAGACAGCCGGGCTTTGGAAGTGTAATTAGGCATCTACCTGGCAAAATTCCCTCTGATGCCAAACTTTTCAAAGCCCACCCCGCTTCAAAGCAAAGGACCCCTGAAGAAAGGAATCAATTAATTCATTATTTATTATTTACTGACTATACACCGGGATAAACAAAATCTTTTTTTAAGCACCTAATGCAACCTCTAAGCTCGTCTCCTTGGAGAGTAAACAATGGCTGGTTTTAGCCATTCAAGTTTAAGCGCTTCCTACCCATTGTGTTTGCTGTGTGCTGCATACTTCCAAGGCATGTGTTTAAAATATATGTGCTGCAAAGCTAAGAACTGTGCGTTCCTCTTGTAATTATTATGACTTATTCATAACAGGAAGAGATGAAATTGGATGAATGTAAATGGAAAGCATAAAAAAACCAAATACAAATGGGAAGACGATTAAATTCATAGCTCCACTGTGACAAATGGCAGCTTTAACTCTGAATCACCTTTGGGTAAGGGCCCAGTGGATGATGTTAATGTTGAAGGACATGACAGCCCATTGGCTATTGGGAGCTAAACCGGGCTCGCCTTTCACTCATACCATGTGAATGAAAGGGGACCAGACTGGATTAAAAAAAACTCCTTTGATTTTATTTCTATTTCAGAAAGAAGACCACATCATAAAACAGCAGTTAAAATAAAAAGTTTTTAAAACATTTAGTCTACTGTCATTTTAAATGTATCCTTGCATGGATACTGAATTTACTGGTCAGTGTGCAAATGTGGCAATTTAACATAATTATTATAAAATCAACATCATGAATGTGGTTTTAGACCTTTAGAAACACTAGATGTTTTTCTGGCCACTTAAAAAACAGACGTTGTTTAACATTGAAGCTTAACACTAGAAATTATACTATTATGGGAAATAACAGGATGAAAAACGAAATAAAAATCTCCCAATTTAACAGCAGCCAAGTACTTGACCAGACTGTGTTTTGAGGTGAGGCAAACCTTGCCTTCTGACTTTGCAGTAAGTAAAGTCAAGCGAAGCCTTTTAAGTCAATCAGTGCTTTCTCAGCACATATTTCTAAGTCTGTTTGAAGTTTCGGCTAAATTAAGTCATATGCCATGAGTAAATGTGTGTAAGCTTACTAGCACATGCACAGCTTTCGTTCACTGAAGATCACAGCACGCTTAGACAATATGAAGCTACACATATGACTTTCTGTACGTGGGTAAATATTTCCACTTCACACTAGAGTTTGGGGCTTGACTGTACTTGCTACAGACACTACCTTCATAAATACTCTAGAGACAGCAGGATTTGACAGAACACTATCAGCTGTCACTGCAGAGGGCGTGCAGGAAACTGACACCGAGGAGTAAATCACTCTGTATAGATCCACTGATGATACTGATGATGATTCAACATCTCAAGGAGAGGGCTGTTACTGTAAATAATGTCCACATCAACCCCCTGCTTTATAACCAAGAGCTGTTCTTTGTGGATCACACTAAACGTTATGTAGTTAAAATGCAAATACAGCTTACTCTAACAGATGTGTCCTCTCATTCAAAAACAGTTGGAATCTTTTTTCTTTAAATGCCATCTGATTTCAGCAGCTATACATATTTTCAGAAGACTTTTGGATCATTAGACTTGGGGAAGCAATCCACCATTTCTCAAAGGGGTCTGACCCCCACGATTTACCAAGCTAGAAGCAGATTGAGAGCCTGTGACATACAGGAAAAATGTGGGCGTCCTAATCACTCCATATTCGCTCAGGAACTGGGTTATAATTGTTGCCTCAGATACTAAGGACAATATGATGCGGTGCAGTTCTTAGCTTACATGCACAAGGGCTGAGGGTTACCATGGAGACAGGTATCTGGACTTCCTAAGATATGGTTTTTCTGAACACCCTCAGGTATGTAGACTAGATATACCTGAAGCTCCTGGATGAGCAGACTTTACACAAACCATCGGTCAGTCGGTGCATTTGTGATGGATTGCAGTTTGATAAGAAGTTTAGCATCTTTGGTATCAGGGGACTAAAATGAAGGTGACATCCTCCCAGCTGTGACCTATACTGTATGTTGAAGCAGCTAGCATGATTGAAATGTGTCAGCACTTTAAAGTCAGAGCAGCAGCTAATAAAAGGAGGAAAATCTGTCTGGACTTTTGGAGTTTGAGTTGGCTCAGGGGGTGTAACCCAAGTGAACCAGAATCATTGTGACCTTTTGGACCCGGCTCTGCAGAAATAAAGCTCTGCACTCAGAGCTGAGGAAAAGGAGGTCGGAGGCCAAACGGTGGCTGGGGAATGGGTCAGTGATTACAGTAAGAGGCCCAGCCACTCATCGATTCCTTGGCTCAGCCCAGAGCAGGAGAATGACCGGTGCTCTCGCAGACACTCGGAGACAAAAATGGAGCTGATGCGAGGAAACAGGAAGAAATGGGGGCCAAGGAGAGGCCAGGGACACTGAGAAGCAGAGGCACTCACTATGAAGTCTTTCCAAATGAGAGCAGGAAGGGCCGTGTCAGCGAGTGTTGTGTAGACACGCAAAGTGTGTGAAGTGAACCTGAACCGAACACCTCTAGAGAAATGCTGTGTTTTCGGCCTTAGAGTAAACTTACTATAAAAATGTACTATATGCTATTTGCTTCCAAGAATTTTTTTGTATGTGCAGTGGATTCTCCACAGATGTAAGTTGTACCTTGAGATGGAAAGTACTTTTGGCTGCACCAAAACTTTATAGTAGAACATGGCCATGATTATCTAGCTTTCAGCCATTTCTTTCTCAGAGTTACAGACTAATGTAGTCCTGTAATCACAGTGAGTGGGGTTTATTGGAAAGCTAATTGCTTATTAAGTTTAACTTGTTGCCTTGGATTTTCTTAGCACACTTATGAGGCTGAGAAGCAGAAGGCTTGAGAAAAATATGAGGCGATGTTTTCAAACTTCAGAGAGAAGCTGTCAAAGCTGTAATGGAAAATGCCAAGTTCTGCAGTGATGGTTTTACACAGTCAAAGGAACAGAAAATATTTATAAAGTTGTGCAGTGCTCTGCTTCCATGAAAAGCCTGTTTCAGAACAAAAGTACAACTTAAAAAATTATTTGATAAAAAGGTTGTTTGTTTTTTTTAAAGCAACATCAAATATGTTGTAGGTTAAAAAGAATTTAATGTATTTTAGGAATATTTTACTTTCAGTGAATCCCACATTGCTTTTTCTGTTTAGTCTCAGCAACAACAAATGGTAGTAGAAACATTCATATACACGCACAGAATAGACAACCTCATCAAATTGTCCATCCACTTTCCCAGCCAGACCCACTTCTTCTCTATACTATTATTTTCCTTTCTGAGCCCTCTTCATCCCAGTCCCCATGCAGCTCTCACAGTCATTTTCCCCCTACTGAGTTAATCAGAGGTGGAGGCCACAGCAGTATGCTGGCAGAGTATACGCTATAATCTGTGTAAACACACACATGCAACATTTGAGCAATAACACTCATGTATCCATGGCTTCAGGGGTCTCTACATTGACTTACATTCATTTTCTGTCGAGTACCTGTAACTGCTACTTGACTAACACTTAACCTGAATCGAACCTAACTCTAAAACATGCCCATTGATTTACACCATGGGGACCTGGTGTTTCAACAAGAACAGCACGTCCCTATAACATAACTGCAAAGATCTAGGTCCCCACGACATTAGTAACACACACACACACACGGAGCACAAACACTTGTTTTGCGCCTCTCCAAGGGTGAGTGTTAGAGTAGGTAGACCAGACAAATGAATGCATTGAAGATTGCCTGAAAGATAATCATTACTTGATGCTATTAAAGGGGCCCCTCAGGTTTAGGGGCCTGCCCCTTAGTGCTTAACGTCTTTTAAACCTCCCAGGCACATTTAACCGTAAAACAAAAACCAATACACCTCCACCTCCTTTCTTTCCCCCATGTTATACCCCAGGATATCTCTGGCATTCGATTCGGTGTCACTTAAGGACAAATAAGCAATTTTTGAAAATGTAGATTGCCATGCTTGTCAAGTGATGGTGTTTAAAAACAGCAACTATGTTTCATCCCAGTGCTCACAGAAAGCAACATGAGTTTGAGCCAGAGCCACCCCCAACCGAATGCTCACGGGGATGCTAAATATAGAAACCATTTTCCATATTTCTTTTCATCAACACTAGGGCCGTTGCCCAGCATATCATTTTCTCATCATGCAAATTGGCAGAAACTTGTACCATTTGCGTTGTTCATCTATTTGGCAGAGACAGCCTGTTCACTTGATGGGACAACTTCACAAAGCTAACTGGAGGTTTCTGCTTGTTTATTTGACTTCAAAATAATGCATTGTAGTGGAAACTGGAATGTGTAGAAGTGAAAGATGAAGCTGGAGCAAGTTTGGAAGGGTGTTTTGATTTCCTGATGAATATTTATGAACTTAATGGTGCTGTGGCACGTGAAGAGTTGAAGAGGATATAAGAAGTTGGGTTTAAATTAAAATAGCAATAATGCATCGCGCTGGGTATAACTGTCTGTATAATGAGTATATAAACCAAACCACAAACGTCCAACTTGAGCAGTTGATATAAAATCTGCTGGCTTTCATTGCTCATGGGTGGAGGATACTTACTTAACTCATAAATGCGTAAATAATTCATCCTTCAACTTGAAAAAAAATAATCCAAATTCTTATACTATAAAGCCTTTTTTCACTTTAGGAGAAGAAGACAATCTCCAGCCAAATTGCCCGAGGTAGTGAAAAATGTTTGCATAGTCTAAAAATATAAATATAAATGCTGAAAACAGGGTGATGGCGAAGAGAATAACAACAAGAGGAGGACTTTGTTTTTGTTACTGGCAGGATCTGGCAAAGTGAACGAGGATAGAAAAACGGAGTGAAGCTGTAGAAAAAGAGTTCTGTGTTTCCTAATGGATTAAATCTGCTGCCACTAAATGTACCAGTGCTGTCGCTGTCATTTCTCTTTAAACCTCTAAGGAGGGAATATGTAGCCAAGAAAGCTAGAGACCGGGTCTAACCTGGAGGGAAAGCGACACAAGATTTCAGCGTTTTCATTTCTGATGTAATGTGTTGTAGGAGCATATTAATTACACAAAAAAGGTGTCTTAAATGTTAAGAGATCAGTGAGAGATCAGGCTAGTTACTTTCTCCTTATTTTGTTTTGATTATAGAGATAGAGATATTTGATATTTGATATTTCCTAGTAGGAAAGGGATTCTCACAAGCGGCAGTAAGACAGAAAAGGGTATACAAAGTCATAGAGGTAATGTTTGTCCTTTTTCCAGTACACAAAGTACACAATGATGCTGGAAGAATCTCATCAAAAGTAAAAGTTGTTTTTTTTGGCAGCTCACTTGTCACAATAGGTGGCTGAACATTTTGAGTTGTTTTTTTTTTTTTTTGTTTGTTTTACCCATATGTCCTTCCTGATGCAGTCCCAAAGGGATCTGTGTTTTGACTGAAACTGAACCAGCAACCTTTCACTTGCCAAGCTGTATGGGTATCCTCATAGTATATCTGTTAACCACTATGCTATATAGCATTCGAGTCTATAAATAAATAAAATTCTATATTAATTAATTTTGATTAAATCCCAATAACAGTTTTTCCTCAAGGTGTTTTATATTGTAAGGTAAAGACCCTACAATAATAATAGAGAGAAAACTCCAACAATTAGATGACGCCATATAACTTGGTGACAATGGGAATGAAAAACTCCCTTTAAACAGGAAGAAACCTCAGGCAGGACCAGGCTCAGGGAGGGACTGCATTCTGCCGTATACTGATATACTGTACTAATTTTTATTTCAGGGTGTTATATTTATTCTACATTCTGAAATTCATGGTTAAACTAATTTCTTTTAAACGGGTGATTGTTTTTTATTATCACTTGAATATCATACTGTACGATTTTTTTTAACACAATAGAGATGCCTCAAGACTTAAGTACAAATATTGTAGTTTCTCTCCTTACTGACATTGATAGATTTCAGTTGGGACTCACACTTACGTTGTCATATATCATCACTTGTTGTGCACAAGCAATTTAAAATCAAATGCTATTACCAATGTGTCTATTTATTCAAATACTTTCTGTCTGGTGACTAAATGGGAGAAATAAAATGAATCTGACAACACTTGATAATGTCTCTGGTTTGACGATGGGCTATACCCGCATGGCGTAATGGATACGACTGAATAAAAATGACAAATGTGTGCCTTATTCATTTTTATCAAGCTATCGGAAGTGTGGCACACTTACTGGCCCTCTTGAGACATAACTCAGTTAATCACAAAGTAGCAGAAACTACAGAACTTACAAAAGTAGTCAGTAGGGTGTGCAGCAGGCTTTATCTAGCTTGACTTATATCTGTCTTATTAAATGTTGGATCACAGTTTCGGAGTTAGATTTTTTCCTCTGCAAGTACATTTTTGACATGGGTAAGTTGCCACAAACATCCAGACTTTCAGTGCTGAATATTCCAGCACAGAGAGAAACTTGTGTGTGTTCAAGTGGGAGAAAAAAATGTCTCCAGGCATATTTTGTGAGATGAATGATAAAATGATGTCTGCTGGAAATCTACGTAGCTTCACGGAAACGCCGAAATTATACTTAAATTCAGCCAAAGTTGTGTTTTTCATTCTGCGGTGGGTCTTAGGTGCTTGTCTGACACTTAATCCACAGTGACAAGCTTGTCTTTGAACATTTTTTTTCACTCCTTATCCTCATTTCATACCACTCGGTATTCTTGGTCTTTCTCTTTTTATTTAATTTTTTGGGGGGTTTTTTTGCTTTTCCTTCATCTCTTCATTCTTAATTACTTGTGATCAGTCGTCTAATTTCTAAAAAAACAACATCCATTCACAGCGCCACAGCTTGACAAAGACAACAGCATAGATGATGCTTTTATTGCAGGGATGGAGGGGAGAGGGAGGAGCTGGAGTGCATGGGCGCACTTGGTATGTCAAGTCAAATTGTTTTTACATTTCATCTCGTTGGCTCCTTATCTATTCAACTGTTTATCTGCATCTCTGCTGGGGTATGTGTGAGCTCCTGGCTTGCGTCTCTGTGTGTGTTTGCGTGCAGCAACTGCCAAAGTCAGGAGGAAGGCAGCTTGCTGTGTCAAGGGCTGTGGGGGAATGTTCAAACCTCAGTCAGCAGGGGATTGTGTGTGAAATACAGATGTTAGAAATGGCTCCACTGTTTGCCTATTGTTATCACTGCTCTTTGGCTCAGAAACGAAGAGTCTTGGGTTTTGACTTGACAAGGGAGAAACAGAATGATAAATTGTCCCACCAGCTTTCATCTAACCCCCTCCCCCCTCTCCCCACTTCCTTTATACTGATGCCCCACCCTGCTGTAGATGGCATGAAAAAACCAACATATTACAAAGTGATACACAGACAGCGACACAGTGAGCAGAAGCGATAGCAGTCCCCACCCTCTTGTCTCACCAGCTGCCACACTAGAAAGCGTGGCATGAATTAATAAGGCAAAAAGAGGGTTCCAATCATTTGAGGTTTTATTTGTTTCTTTAAGTATGCAATTCCAAGAAGCTGAATTAAAGATAGAAGGAGGAATGACAGAGACGAAGAAATGGAAACTTGGGCGTGTACATAGAAATCAACATTGAGACATCACAATTATGTAAAGAGGAACACTGTGTAAAATAATCATGCATTCTGAGATTTATGCTTTTCATGATAATGATAGCATATATATATAATATATAATATATATAGATGCACACACTAATTAGCCTAAAGAACAAAGAAGTCAGTTCTCTGATCTCTCCTGCTGAATGCTGACGATGGGCAGTTTGGCTACAGCAGTAATTAAGTCAAGCTTTTAAGTTGCTCAACAAAATAACTTGGAATGTTCCTCTGTGAAATGAGGTCTGTTTAAAAAACAACCCCCAAAAAATCAAGGAACACACATTAAGGTTTCCGACACATCTTTAGCAGTTACTTTACTGTTTGAACTGTTTGTGTGGCTTCTGCGCCGGCTGACACTGCATAAAAGAGAAGATAACAAAACAAAAATGTTTGGCAATATAAATAGCCGCGAACAGAGAGCCTCTTGGCTAATTAAAGACTTGGCACATAACGAGAACAAAGTTAGGTGTTAGTCTGAAGGTGGAGATGTCTACGCACTAATTAATCTGTAGAGAGACTGTTGACATGGCTGTGGCCAGCTGTACTAATGAATCTATGTATTTTCAGAAATGGCATATTTTATCGTGTGGAAGGTGCTTTTATGGTATTCCCTGCTTTAGGAACAAGCAGGAATTAATTAACTTTCTGTGAAAACTTGAGCCATTCCTGAGATTTTCAACCTCCCAACATCCACAGACGACACACAATATGATCTTACCCAACAACTTCACCCAAACGCAACTGTCAACCAACAACTGCTCCTCAAAGGAGACGTTAAGCATCTAAATTTCTCCACTCTGCACTGCAGGAGCGCTCCCACTGATGTGTAACATTAATTTCTCATGATGTCAGTCAGCTTTCATCAGTGTTAAACTTTAACTCGCCTATGAGATGACCGTCTGGGGCAGACGTGGGAAGACTCCGGAGGGCTATGTGTGAAGATGAGTGTCCCCTCTCGTGGGTGGCGTCGCCCCACCACGCTCTGAACTGCCACTGGAAAAAAACAAAAAGGTGAAACTTATACATTTTAATATCTTCTGCCTGGATGCTTTCCTCTGACTACATGGTCATGTTTCCCAGAATGCCTTCACTGCCTTTCCAATTATATCGGAGAACAAAACAGGAGATGGGAACAAAAGTGTGTAATGGAAACTCACAAAGCCTGGGTGTGTGGGTGAAAAGGTTGTGCGGGTGTGTGTCTGGACTGTGTAGTTATCTTCTTCCTTTGCTGGTCTATGTTACATAAAATAGCGACGCAATTCCTTTATAATAATGGTATTACATATATACTACATCTGGTTATTATGGTTTGTAAAGTTTGGTCTCTAGAAATAAAGTTTTGTTCTAAACTAAATCAAAATTCAATGAGCTCCATCCAGCTTTTTCACACTCTGCGATACGCACTGTAAAAACCCCCCCAAAAACCCCCAACTTGAAGCCGAAATGTTCAGCAGTCATAAATTGCGAGCAATAAAGCCGATCGCGCTGTATTGCATTGTGCAGTTAGAGCACTCTCTTCTAGGTTCAATCATAATAGGTTTTATTTGTCTGCGCATTTAGAAGTTAGGGAAACACTGACATAGAATTTGACCTCGATCTAGAGTTAGCTGATAGTTCCCGCAGGAATGGAGGGAGGGAGGAAAAAAACATTAGTCGATAGCGAAGTGGTAGATAGAACTTAAGATGCTGTCTGCAGGGCTTCCTCTCCTCACAGTGTTCAGTCTTTGAGGCCAGAGCTACATTTCCATCCATCATGCATCACCTTTCCATGATAGCATGGCCTCCACAGCCAACTAGTTTTACATTATGCATTGTGAGCCAAGTGGTCTATGCAGGCTCGCAGGCTTATTGCCACTAAAGGAACTGCCAGCGCCTTTCATACTAAAAGGATCTTTTTTTTTTTACGTGTCTGACTTGTTTGCCTTTTTGCATTCCCGTGAAGAGGAAGAGGCTTTTAATCTGCCTAACACATGCTGGTGCTACATAGTGAAAGGCTCTTGACTTTTTTTCAGTTTATCATTGGTTTAACTAATCCAATTTTCCATGGCTAGACAGGAGCAGAAACATGTCTCTGCCTTATCTTACAGTACGGTACTCTGAACTTCAGTGATTTCAACTTTCGGGTCATGTGGGAGAGAGTACTTTCATCTGCTCCGGTGATAGTATTCACTTGTTAGGAGCTTTGAATAATCCTTGAAATCATTCCTAAATGCTCTGCCCTCCTATTTAATAAAAAAAAACAAAAAACTGCAGGAGTAACTTTATAAAAAGTCAAACAGTTAAAGAGTTATACAATTTTTTCAAACGACTGATTGTTTCGTACCCTTGTTTACGCAGCCCCAAAGTTATCAATAAGCCATACAACATGGGGGGAAATCTATTAGTTTGTTTCAGGCTGCTGTTTCGAAAGTCTTTGTCAAACACAGAACACTCAGTTTCAGTCTGTGACTCAGTAGAATATGGTTCACCTCATAGGGTATAAATATTCAGTCAACGCGCACTCCCCATGGGGATCTATGTGGACTATCAATATGATGGATTAGTCTTTGCCTACTGGAGAAAAAAATAATTACTCAAAGCAATAATTACTCCAGCCCCATGCTGAATTGCACTCAGTCGGTTGATAAGATTTAATTTTCAAAGGGCTGAAGTGAATAACATACAACTTGAAGGACAAGTAAAGAGCTTCACAGGTCATTTCTGCTTTCTGCATCTGTCACTATGAAAAAAGAGCATGTGACAGCTGAATGAAGGTTATAGGTTTGAGGTTAGAGATCAGCTTTTAACTGAATACACCTTAAATATCTGATTCTGGATGCCTACAAGGAAAAATATTGGCACGAAACACTACTAGTTTCCCAATTGCCCTGCAGAAGCCCGTGTTTCCAGTGAAAGCCCAGGGCCAAATGTTACAAGCACAAATCATCCATCCTGTAATTCAGCAGAGCTGATTATTGTGCAGCAGCCCTTAATTCAGACAAAGTTGTCAGCAGGCAGTTATGGCCGTTGGATAAATGAGTAAAAATGTAAGTGAGCTCCCTGGCCGAGCTATGGGTCTTGCATACAAATGGTCACCTTACCTGTGTTTTATTTCAGTTCACCAACACAGTGAGTTGTGTTCACGCTAATGCATTTGTTAAAGGAATGAAATCAAGTAATTCCCCTGTTTAATGAGCTCTTTAATGGAAGAGAAAGCAATTTGATTATGACTCTCTTCATCTCTCCCAGTGCTTTGGACCTCTGGGTGTTCACGTATGCACGCATGTCAAGTTCTTTGTATGATGCAGATAAGCCCGTAGCTACAGTGGAGAAACTAGCGGTACTCAAGTAATTAATTTATCATTGAGTGACAGTTAAGCTGTGGGGCAGAAGCCTGGCCATTGTGGATAAACAGATAGGAGTTGATTTATGTTCAAGTCCAGGGCATGTGTGCTTATCTCTGCGTGTTTCTCTGTCTGCTTGCTTTATTTTAGCTGACATGCATGTGTGTGTGTGAGAGAATGTGTGTGTTTATACATAATGCAGCCACTACGGCTGCTGCCTGTAGCTATGCTTTTATTTATATACTTAGGGTCTTTGGAGTCTTCCTAAAGTTGTCTCATAGTGAGGAGATCCATCAAGTCGGTTCAGGAAAAAAACAACAGAGAAGCAGAGGTCAATTGAGAGCGTGGAGCACATCAGAGGAAACAATGGTTGCTGAATTATTGAGTCCTTCCTGTCCCATCAGCCATTTGTCCCAGGGCTAATGGGTTTTCTTCTCTAAAAGGCGGTGAGCAAGAAGGAAAGGAATTTACTTTCCCTACCTCAGATTAAGATATTTTTACACACACATATATATATATATACATACATATATATATATATATATATATATATATATATATATATATATATATATATATATATATAAAACATCTTGGTTGTGTTTCCAAGCTTCAGATAATATAGCACATGATAGCAGGCATCTGTTAAAAATCAAGTACAGGAAGTAAGTTGTGAGTGTGCAGTGGATCCAGCAAAAGATGTCTAACGTTAAAGCATTGAAATGTTGTGTGAAGTCAAATGTAGGTATTGTCTTATATTTACTGGCATATGAAGCATAGGTTTTTTCAGTTTTTTTTTAAAAAACTCCTAGCCTCCTAACTATGGTAATTAAAAAAAATAAACTTTGCATTACGATTATGTGTAACCTAGTAGACATAACTTACGTATCGAGGGTCACATTGCCTGAGCTGCTCCAACATAAATTTGAAATCTATTGTTCAGTGAATTCAGGGTACGAAGAAGCATGCCTGCATGTACTGAAATTGCAGAATTGAGGGACCAGCTGTCTGACTTGGGTTGTTTGTGGCTGCAGAGGAATTTGTCTGCCGGCTCCTTCGATTAATCCACACTTCCCTGGGCTGCACAGATTTAACTCTCATCACACTGCAATCAATCGATATGAATTGAGCACACACAAACATATCCACATCTGCACACACTCATCAGATTTGTGTGAGACACACACACACATCAAAGAGACACAGTTGGAACACACACACTTATGTGCAGAGACACACACACACACACACACACACACACACAAACTTAACACTTTTCCAGAGCATGTGCGATCCACTGGGGTTTTTATTGGGTGGGCTGCCATCCAGCCATGAGTTCAGGAATTTGGTCTGTCAGCTTAGCAGTCAGGACACGGCAGGTGTCTCCTCAGCACAAAAGCGTCAGTCAAGGGCCAATAAACAAGCACAGCAGGAGAACCCAGGGCCAAATCAATAGTGAGACCATGTATTTGCCCTGCTCTGGCTGCAAGATCTTCTTAAACACATAAAAACTTGCCTGCTCCTTGCTCATGGCAGTACATTCACACGCACCTCCGCCTCAGCGGCGTTTAAGTGACATGCCGTGGGCTGCAAATGTCTTCTCGAAAAGCCATTACGTCAGTCGGTACGCTTGCCCAAAACTACAGCTGTTGTCTCCCAGTATTTGCTTAGGCGTGATTGCTGTCAGGTCATTCAAATCAACACGCAGAAAAAGCAGCGCCCTTTACCGCACTTCTTTGCACCAAAGTGTTAACCATTTATTTATTAGCTCAGCCGGTAGCATTAGCTGTTTCTTTTAAATTGAAATTAAGGGATTTACCTCTTGTGGGAAGAATGCCATCGTGCAAAATCTGCTACCTGTCTGTGATTCAGAATGAGAGACATGTATGCAAAAGTAGCTGGATGAAGTGTGACTGGGCTTTAAGTGGCTCTTAGTGAAGGCACATGGACTCAGTATATGTGGTTACCGAGCTGATGTTAGTGCTAAAAACCTCTGCAAGTTACCTCTGTGTTCTTATGGAGTACAGAGTGCAGTTTCGCCCATAGCCCAATGAACCTAGAAGCTCTGAGGACAATGTATCAAATCGATCATACTAACAATAGGTTTAAATAAGGCATAGAGCTTGTTTTATAACCTCTCTCACAGTGGCCCAGCAATTAGCGGGCCAACTAAGGTTTTACAGCAGAGTATAGCTGGGAGCGTAAAATAAGAATCGGTGAAATATGGGCAGCCAGCTCGTAGGGCTAATGATTGATTTTTACTGTGTGGTTTATTTCCACACAGCCTTAAAGAATGATTTGCAGCATTCTATTAGCATAACCTGAATTCATCAAACTTTACTTAATAATCAGGATATAACAGCGTATTGCAGTTTCTCTCTTCACAGGGTTGTTGTTGCACAGTGGAAAAATAATTTTACAACAATCATTAAGCTTGTCTCTCTGCAACGGCTTTGAAATTTACACACATTAGTTTGGAGAAAATACTTCCTGTGGCTGTTTCTTTAGTCTTGCTTAAGAGGTTAATACACTTGAGTTATTGGCACTAGATGCATGCACACGTACTCCCTTCCCTTGAACTTCAAACACACACGCTGTCCACGGCAATCAGTATAGATCGCTCCCCCTACATATTCCTGTGAAAGTCAGCGCAGAGCCTTAATGATTCTGATTGGTGTTTTCGCAACAGCTTCAGCAGTCTGTAGTCAGTCTTAGCCTAAAGCAGTTATGTCAGACTAGCAGTCGCACATACAGAATCCATGAATAATATATTTCTGTATGTTGTTAGGTGATAAACATGTTTGTAATACAGCCGTAGCAGCAGTCAGTGCTCCCTTATGTCATGGTAGCTTTGACTGAGTTTTGTAAATCTTTAATATCATTATACTAAAAAAGCTCTGTGCTGCAAACAGGTGTACACCGTGTATACATTTAGATTCTGTCTGGAGTTCATCTAGTACTGAGTTTTGCAAGGTGACAAATAATTATTGGACGAATGCCGTGTTTATTCACTATGATCAGGTGAAGTTACTCGTGTTTTATTTCAAAAAGTCTGCACTGTACAGCACTTTAAACTACCAGCTTTCTCTCAGATACTCTAACGAGGAGAAAAAGTTATCTTACTTGATGAATTTTCCAGAAAGATTTGTTATTTAGATTTTTCAGTCCTAGTTTGGTTTAAAAAAAAAACCCCAAAAAACCTTGTCTACATGTACAGGTTTACCGTTTCATCAGGGTTGGCCACATCCCACAGTACCTGTCTTGCAGGAAGCCCTGATGGCAAATGTTCCCACTACTGGGGACACCGACTGTGCAAACCCCTCCAACTACAATATTTATCTCCACCCAGGAAGCAGAACCTCTCTCTTTCATATCTAATAAAAACAAGTATCTGTTAAACTAAATGTGAGTACTTTTATTAGCCATAAGTGTAGGAAAATATCAGCAGCGTCTATATCATGTTCCTTTGATATTTGTAAAACAGCCTCTATTTTCTCAGCCACTTCAATGGGAAATCAATACTCACTGAAATTGTGACATGAAGAAGCTGATTGAAGCTCCCAAAGATTTTTTACTCCTACATATTTGATAAATTCCTGTTTATCTGAACTCTCAGCGTCTCTCCTGATCTAAATTGTCTATATAACTGTATACAGTATATAACTAAACACGATACAGTTTAATGGATGTGGTGAAGTCAGACGTAAATGTTTGGCTCCATAAAATCTCCTTTTCAGCTTATTCACCTCCTTTTCTAGACCTTTGGTATAATTGGTTATTAGATGGCATTTTGAAGGGGTCTTCTTGGACGTATCTGATCTGATAACATTGCTCATTTTGAGTAATCAAGTGTCAATCGGTAGCTGTGAGTAGATAATTTCTGGCCTTCTTTTAAATCAATATTGGTATAATGCGTCATCATTTCTTATTAATGGATTTTAGATGATCTATCTACCGCTTGGATTAACACGATGTTTAGACGATAATCTACAATTTCATAAATGTTAATAATTCTGTAAATGATCGTTATCATTTTAAGCAACAGCCAAGCTTTTACACTAAAATCAAAAAATATCTGACACCCACGACCCAGAAAAACGAATAAGTTACACCCTTTCATCATTTTAGAGGCTCTGTGTCTCTCTGAAACTCTGTAATCACCCTGTGATTAAATTTTCAGTGTCAGCTCTACTCTTTAAGAATAAAACTACTTGTTAGGATTTGCTATCTATGCACATGACATCGGAGAAAGCCTTAGTTCCTAAATTTAATACCACGCAGCATATATTTTTGATGTTTTATATACAGTATTTATGGGTGAGAAAATGCTTTGTGGATATGAGCCAAGAACTTCTAAGATGGCCCTCCGTAGAGGGAAGAAGGAAAAAAAAAACACAGGAACATCCCCTGTGTGGGATCTGTTTTACACATCATTTAACTGAGAAATTGTGTTTCTCTTTTAACATATCTCAGCAACCATTAGTGTGGACCCGGACACCCCCACCCCCACCCCCACCCCCGCGCACACTCCTCTATCCCTCCCGCACTTGCTAGAAACTTTGGTATGCCAAGATTACAACCAAATGGCTAACCACCGTTATCATGACTTGAGCTTGAACAATTACAAGGGCCCGTGTTCTTGTGAATATGTGTCACATTAAATTTGCTCTGACAGCAAGGAAGGAGGGAAGTGAGGACAGAAATGCTGTAGGGATTAATGTTGAGCTCGGGAGCCCATTTCTTCACAGCATTAGCTGCCTGGTGGAGCACTAAGGGCCTGACAGGGAACTATGACACAGCGTGTTGAGCCATTTGGGAGTGTTTCAAGTGAACACACACATTTTAGTCCACCCCGAGTGTGTGTGTGTGTGTGTGTGTGTGCGTGCGGTATGGTGGGCGGGTGAGTGTAAGCTGCTACCCAGATCACATACCTAACACCTCTGAGAGAAGAGAGAGCCACAGTATTGCCATGCATTAGCCGCATTAGCATCTATCACATGCTTTCTAAAGTAGAACTTCCAAAACAAAAAAAAAAGGTGAAACAAATTCATAAACAGCGAGAGGACATATTGCAAACAAGACCCCAGGCCAGCAAACACGGAGGAGAAAAATGGAAGTTGATAAATGACGCTGGAATGCATATATCTACCCACACCCCTGTGTGTATGTGTGTTGTATGTAAATAAGTTTGGCCTAAAGGTCTGGCCTATTTGAAGGGATGGCGCTCCAAAAAACAGGCCAGAGAATTTCAGATTGGTGTTTTAACGGTGTGACCTTTGAGTGAGTTGAATACATGTAGACAGCAGCGTGGAGCCTGATGAATAGCTTGGGTCTTTTCCCAGCTGGGAGAGCAGATGCTGAGAGGGGAACGTGTTTTTATATCCTCCTGCACTGTCTTTTTCTCCCTGCTTCTAATCTTATATTGGAGATGCTGGTGGGGGGAGGGGGGGTGGTTGGAGATGACACATTATTAACTCTCCTGGCGTTAATCTTAATGCCTCATGCTAGAGGACTATACACAATCCATTTTAATGCAATTAGCTCTTGCCAGGAAGGATGAGTTATTCAATGGGAGCATAATTGCATCCTCAAGTTTTTTCTTTTCTTTTTTTTTTTTTTAACACTGGTTCATTCCAGGGATGTAATTACTTTCATACATGGTTTAACACATGGCATCACTGACACAAACATTATGTACACATACGGAAGCGCTCATGCGTGCACATTCATACGGAAGTTGGATGGTCACGCAATCCGTGCAATTTTACCTGATTATACAAACTAGAAGAGTAAAATTGATCAGCATCGAGTTTCATCAGCGTTGGCATTCGCGCAGAATTCCCAAACAGCAGACCCAGACGCTTCGGGTCTGGAGATTGATGGGCTTGACTTCAGATGTCTCACCCTGAGGGGGGACAACTGCATCTTCCTGCTTTCCTACCAAGCCATCTAGCTGCTTTGTATTAAAACCGAGGGTGACAAAAGCTCCAAACATTACCCTTTGATATTTCAGTGGAACATAAAGCAGGATGCACAACATACACTAGATTTTTTTCCCCTTTTCCTCAGTCTGTTTACCCCCCTCCTCTCCCTCTGCCATCATCACATTTTTTGGCTTTAAAGTCTGTGCTGTCTAAACTATTTCCAAGAGACTTGGCAATGCCATCCTTAATGCATCCCCCTACTCCACCCAGCTTTTTATCCCGGGAGTTTTATTTAAAAACTTCTTTTTCCCTTTTAAGGTCTGTTACAGTTGCTCGATTGTGTTTTTGTTTCTGATATCTTTATGTGACAGATGGACAATTTCAAAATGAAAATCTACCACAATTAGTTAAGGTTTTAAGTTTCCTTCTCAGAGGTGATTTTGCGCTCCCTTAAGGATAATCGACTTTGAAAACATGAGGACTTTGCAAGATGACGACATCTAGTTGAGCGCTATTGCAAGGATGCGACGCACAAAGAACGCTTTTAAAAAACTTGATAAATTCTCTTGTTGCTTACAGTGAATAGCTCAGACACTAAGCTGCCTTTCCTTTTCTCTCTTATTGTAATATATTAGACAGAAGACATAGAAGGACAGCTTACAGAATTGTCCCTCTGAGGCCAATGCCTAACCACTGATGTCTGTGTAAATAAAGGTTCTTTTTAACGGGACTGCAGGCAGAGAAAAAAGCCCAATGAGCTGCCGCAAGGGAAATTGTTTCTCTGCTCTAAGTCTATAAATAATGGAGCCGAAAGAGAACTCGGGCTAGAAATGATCTCGAGTGGCCCAGGGCAACCCACGGGGCCCCTGTCAGAGCCAGGGGAAAGCGGAGGCCCTACATCCACCCACTACTCCGGTCCATAGCATCCAGTTAAATTTGGCAATCGGCAATACTTCCATTTACAATGAGGGGGCTGATCAATTGTTATGCAACTGTTTTATTTCTTCTACCACTGCACTCTTTTGAATAAAGCATGTGCAAAGGGACCATAAGCCCTTTGCTGCTCTTTGAAAACTTTGTAGGAGTTGTTTTGCCATTCAGGAGCAAACTTTGGCCAAAGATGTTAACAATTATGTATGATATTTAAATCTGGAAATTCCGTAACCTAAAAAAGTAACTAACTTGGATAGTTAGGGTCTACGTTCATTACTCTCACAGTTAGAAAAAGTAGATGTCTCTCAAAGGCTGGGCACTTTGTGTTCTTATGAAAAACGTGTGCCCTTCATGGTGACTCCCCTGCTCCCCTCTTGATCAGTGGTAGCACCAGCAGCAGGTCCAGATGCACTGACCTCTCCGCCATTTAGCAAATCGCTGACAAGCAGCATTTTCAGCCAAACATAACATATTTCCTGATGACTAAGACCCTCGGTTTTTACTGTCCTAACTCACAACCCCTGCAGCATAAATGACCTTGAATGTAGAAATTTAAAGTGATATGGTAGGGATAGATGTCAGAGCTTTCATGGCAAAGATGGTCTCACATTAATGTTGTGTGCATAAGTATGCAGAAGAAATGATGTTATTGGGATTTCCTTTTTCTTTTCTTTTCTTTTTTTTTTTTTAAAAGCTTGTCTTATGGATTTCCATAAACTGGCTCATATTCTTTAATATAGACACATATTAAAGATTATCAGCCAAAAATATGAGTCAGTATATGGATATCCATAAAGATATACACCTGTGCATTAATATAGCGTCATTGATCTATTCATCTGTTTTCTGCACCGGTCTGAGTCTGGGTCTTGGGGGGTTAAAATAAGGAGAGAAGCCCAGACGTCCCCTCTGATAGCCGCCTTCCTACCATCTCACCTGAGGGTGACACTGAAGCGTTCTCAATTCATTCAGGTGAAAAACATGTCCTGGGTTAGCCCTGAAGCCTCCTCTAGGGCAGACATGCCCAGTACACCTCACCTAGGAGGCTCCCAGGAGGCATTCTAGTCAGATGCCCGAACCACCTCAAATGGTTCCTTTTGATGTGGAGGAGTAGCAGCTTTGCTAATACTGAAGAGGCAAAACAACTGGCTCATCTTTACGAACTTTTATCAGCACATTTCACTCAAAATTTAGCTGCAGGTGACACTGACCAACTTCACTCCACCATCTGTTCAGCTGTGACTCTGCTACAGTTGCTGCAGACTGTGCTGAGAGCGTTATCTTCCATTACGAAGATATGTCATCATTGAAAATGGCATTGGCCTGACAGTATCATCAGCATCATAATGGCTATCTGGGACTGCATGAGGTGACAGAGGCAGCTCACCCAACTTAAACCCACAAGGTGATTGAGCCAATCTCCTTTTTAAGTATGTTAAAAAACATATGCTTTATAAGAGTTTCACATGAGCAGCAGTGCTTCTTGTAAAACTACTAACCCATAGCTCCAGCTTCGGCAGCTATATTAATAAGTGAGCTGATGTATGTATAGTTTCAAAAGCAGAAGGTGGTCACACAAAATGACAATGGTTATAGATTTGATTTTCTGCCTTTTGCAGGTTGTATTAATTGATTTAATAAATAAAAAACGGATTTTTTAGATTTTTTTAAAGCATCCATAATTTATTTTAAGCGTCTGAATCTTTACCAGACTGTATATTTGGATGTTTACAGACACACAGTTTAGACTCAGTAATTTGAGGGTAGCTTATTCCCTTCATCCTCCTTCTCGTGACTTTTTTATGTTAAAGTCATTATATTGAGCTGCTCTTTCAGCTATGTTTCATCTTTCACCCATTCATCTCTGCAGTACCTGCTGAGGTTATTCAGATATGGTTTACCCATTCGGCTTAATGCTTGCTGCACACATCCACGTACTGCAAGGGGTGTGCAAATATGTGCGAGGACGGATGGAAGCATCTTTTCCTACCCATTATTTCTTCGACTGCCGTTGCATTTCACACTCAAAATTGGCACAGAGGCCCAGCACGAGGAGAAAATTTACATGACTGGTGGTGTGATTCAACATAATAACACTCACCGTAACCCACTTCACTAGAGAAAACTGAAGCCGTGCCAGAGCTAGTGTGTCTATTAGCGTGCTTTTGCGATGCTCAGGCACGTCTTGTGATGCAGACATCCCGCCAACTCATTTATAAATGATCTGAGAGTATGATACAGCCCTAGGAAAAAAATAGAAAAACGTGTAGCTGTCCAAGTGAATTTCACTGACATGGTACTTTATATAGAGCAGACTGGACTTCAGAGTGAAGCGAGCGAGAGCGAATTCCGTTTGGTGTTGAACTCCACTGTTGTACCTTCAGGGTACAGCCGTGGACACACAAGTCCAACTGTGACATCCATTTCATTGACTGGGTCTTGCAATATTTACCATTATATTCCACCACACTGTGTCAAATACACACTTTTCAAGCACTTGTCTCCCATTTCGGCACTCTGACAGTATATTGTTCAAAGTTAACTTTCATCATTCCCCATCTTACACTCTTGCAGCTGTGTTAATTTACAGCAGGGCATGTCTGCATAATGATGATGATGTTAGCTCTAGCTTTCTCTAGAGGCGCTATCTGAGAGTGAAACATTGTACTCATGTTTTTCTCTGAATGTCCCAGGGAGGTCTCTCAATAGCAACAGTGCTTCGTGTAAAACCGCTAACCCATAGCTCCAACTTTGGCAGCTATATTAATAAACAAGCTGATACATGCTTTAGCGGTTCAACAAGACCAGAATAGAAAAAGAATGACAAAACGATGAGCATCAAAGCGGTAAAAACGAAAACACGTCTCTGATGTAAACATGTTGATTAAGTATTAGCAAGCTAGCAGTAATACACTCCAAATGCACTCTTATTGCAAATAATTTAGCACATATTTTGAATTTTTAAAACCTTAAAATCTGTCACCATTTCATGTGTTTATTACCCGGATTGTTCAACTCATCAGTTCTCCAGTTTTTTACTTGGATATAGATATCAATTAAGGCTGCAAAATTCTACATTGACACCTCCACCTGCCCTTCCTAGTAAACTCTTTATAGTTGTCAAAGGCCCGGGCAATCCCACCGTCCTGTCAGTTAAATAGATGGTTGTCTAGCCGCTCTTCAAGGAAGTATTTTATGATCCATAATGAAAGCAGCAGAAACCCCAACTGGCCAATAGTTTCTATATTTTATGCTACGATGACAGCAGACCTGAAGTTTTCAACCTCCAGTTCAAGTAATGGCAGTTGAAGCTTTGACAGCCCTATTTGAAAACTCTTATCTGTATTACTTTTTACTTTCTACGTATGAGGTATGATGAAAAAGTTTGAGAAATTCTTAGAAATTAAATAAATACCTGATTTAATTTTCATTCTCCTCTTCAAGGTTACCTGGAAGTCAGCTCTTAACTGATTTCAGCATTGCAGCTATTTTTAGTTCACTACCTAGAAGTCGTGTTGTGATCCCTCTGAGAAGACGGCTAGATTTTCTGCATTGTGTAAATACTGCAATGCTTCAGCTTAGATTTTGTATTTGGAAGAAGCTGGCAAAGTCATGTGGACCTAAATCTGGCAAGTAGGGTGGGAGGTGACTCCAGATTGAGTTTTTGTTGCCCTAAAACTCAGGCATTTTCAATGTCCTGTGTGCTTTTGTTCAGGCTGCTTCCACTGAATTTTGTCCGTCACATTACAGGACAGTCCAGTAGAGGTCTTCACTGACAGTGGAAACCCCCTACCCCCAAAAAATCAAATGAGCATACTCCTCATCACACTCCTGACCTAACATGCTGTCCTAGGATTAGGAAACTGAATTTTCAGACTGAAAAACGCTATTTGCTCTCTGAGTTGAACATAAAGAGAGAGTCATGGTCCTCAGCATCAGGTCAGCTTAACAGAGGAGTTGAGGTTTCCGTTTGAGGTTCATGGTGAAACCACAGATCAAAAATGCAAGAAGCTTCCAGGGAGCATCCTAAAATGCCAGAGATGGTTAGCATGAAGTGCACAAAAAACTATCTTCAATGGAACATTTTTTTGAAAAATGTCAAAGGTATAAACCTGTCCAGATTTTTCATCCTCTGATGTTCACTTGAGCTGTTCTGTGTTAACTTTTGACAAGGAAACATAGCCCAGAGTAAAGTAAAGCCTATCCTCCTGAAGCATCTGCTCCAGGGCACTCTCCATTAAGTTTGCCCTTTAACCAGCGCTGTGACAGTCCCTCTGTCACACCTCAGCTTCTCAACGTGTGCTGAAGATGGATGTGTAGGAGCTCAGTGCCCCTCTCTGCCATGGGTTTGCTAGCCGCCAGCCCAGCTGACCAGTGTAAAGCTGACAGTTAGCTTGGACAGGCACAAAGTTGGAATAGTAAGGAGAGCATTTGCAGGAGCCTTGCACTGCTAGCACTGTAAGCTGTACCACAATTATTTTGCAGGTTTGAGGTCTATAAAATGTAGTACTTCAACCTAAGAGAGCTGCCATGCTTTACAGAGGTTGTCCACCTCAGGTAAATCCAAGGTGGTAACCCCCTAGCGACTGTTGTTTGCAGGGTTGATGCTGGATAATGAGCTGATCACAGCCTGTAGGCCCATTTGCTGGAGCCTGGCCAGCAGTGTTCACCTGCCAATGGAGCAGGATCAGACAAGAGGGATATCCTGTACCATACTGCTTACTGCTTTTGAAGTCCAAAGTAAGGAGGTTTAAGAAGTTTGGATTGTTGTTTCGAAGTGTCTACCATCGCTGCATTTTTAATTAAAGTGAGAAGAAAGCTGACACTAGCACTGCGGTATTGTATCGTATTGTTACATGTCCTATTTTGCTGAATAACTTACATGATGTGGTAATTGCACAGAAGCACAGATAATAACAGTATAGTTTAAGCAGAAATGTGTTTTCCTTTGTTTCCTTTGTCAGCTCAGCTTCCTTCTTTTGCGCCGTTTTGATTTTTGCCCTTGTTGTTGTCACCATTTTTTTGTTGTGCATCTCTCTCATGAGTCTGTGTTCAGAGACACAGTCAGACTGCCTCTAAATGTGCCACTAGGATAGAGGCCTTGGTCCTTTCCCAGCTCGCCTGGTCACCCGTTCCCAGCTGAGTAACAATGAGGCTGGGCAGCAGCTGGAAACTTGAGCAGGCAAGTATGACAGGGAGCAGGCAGCTGTGAATATGGATGGAGGCGTAGGTAGTTTTTGCTGGAAAAAGAGGAGGGGAGCTCAAAGGCCTCAATCTAGGGACCATTGCTCGCTTGTCATCGAGGTGGCAGAGCAGACAGACCGCCTCTCTGCTGAGCTCACCCCACTCAGATCCCAGAAACCCTTTAACACTGTGAAACATCCAAAAATGTTGCTGCTCAGTGACTGTACAGTAGAGGAATGCACATCTGAGACACGGCCCACAGGCTCAGCAGAGTAAAGTGCAACTAATACAGGATAATAAATAAATGTACCCAGTGTCCATGCTAAAAATGGCTGGATTTGTTAGCATTTGTTTCATAGACCAGAGGTCAAATCTAAATTCTTGCTTCTACACAGAAAATTTACTTTACTTTCAATATATTCTCATAAAAAAATAGAAGGCATTTGAGTTTTATTTATACCCATATGATAGAAAGGCGCGTTATTTTAGTGATCCCTTTTACCTTTTGAAAACTGATCACTTTGTTCTAGGCTTCAGTTATTCTTTTAACGAAAAGGTTTTTAGAAAAACGATGCTTTTAAAAAGCACAGCAACATTATAATTCATGTCTTGTAACCCTGGCTTTGGATACAATCTTTGTGAATATACTAGGATTTTGTTGCTAAAGCTTTATTCTGTGTTAAGCTATTTGAGTAAATGTCTTGGATTTGTAGCTGATCTTAGCTCCCAAGAATCAAAGTGCATACCAAGCCAATTATTGCCACAAGTGATGTAGCTGATCAGCGCTAACGTAAGTTTGGGGGGGG
>VUQR01013251.1:19356-47835 GCA_015108515.1 Hemichromis elongatus | reverse complement strand
GGGGGGCAGTATTCAGACAAAGACTGAGAATATTTTAGATTTAGATTTTTTGATTTGCTTTTTTCTTCTTCTGTTTCCCCCTTAGGAAACCACTTTAATTCAATATTCATTTATCCCAGCAAAATATAACAATGTAGTTCACTGTTTTTTTTTGTGGGGAATTGACTTTACTCTCAAAGAATCCATCATATCATTTTTTCTGTGTTGTTTAGATTTTGTATAATCTCATATAAGAGTCGTGTTTTTGTCAGTGCAAATTCCACCCATTTATTATAGAGTGATAATGTACTCCCACTGGGACTTAGGAAGGACTCCTTAATTGGAGAAAGCGACAAGACTATATGCTGCATGGGCATCCATGAGTTTACTGATGGTTCCCTTTGCTTTTTGTATGAAGCTTTTCTTCTCAAAGGTTAATTGAATCTGTTCACCCCAGAAATACTTGTTTTTTTTCTATTGATGGAAAACATAATAGTCTCACTTCCAACAAAGCCCCCAAAATAGACAGACTTATAGCAAAATACCGACATTTTCAAACCATGTTAGGGTGGCATTTAGTGTTGCTTTTAGACACAAGGCAGAAAATCAGGATTCCTGGTTTTTCAGTCTAAAACACAATCGTGTCAAAAAGTATATAAGACTTAAAGCTGCCTATAATGTGTGTGTGTGTGTGTGTGTATGGACATATTTGTATGAGAACATTGGGTTTCCCTGAATTATGCTCCGCTCATCCCTTCCATCGATCAGCACCTCTGTGTGACAGCAGGAAATCACATCATATTACTAGCCCTTCGCTAATGTCGTTAGCGGATATTGTTCTGAGGCGAAGTGTGGACTCGGCCCAATGTGATTAGTTCCAATGATGAATTTGCCCTGTTGTTTGGAGACCGTTAACTGACTAGAATGATTGACCCGAACCAGGAGCCTTCTGGGCATTTATTGATGCTCCCCGAGTGTTATTCCTTTAATGACTGCACTACGATCATTGCCAGCTTTATGGCTTGAGGGAAGCCAAGTTGAGTTAGCAAAGTTAGACTAAAGAGTCTTGGAGGCTGATGACCCCAGCACAAGCTCGTTGTGTACACAAATGGTTTGACAGCGTTTGCTGCAGCTAGTCCGGCTCAGTATGTATCTCCTCAGCTGCTGTTTTTGGTGAATATCTCTAAGTACTGTAGGGCTTTCAGATAGAGGAGAGCCAAGTGCCTAGAGGGTTTAGCTTTCTTACATCTGAGGATGTCAGGTGTCTCCTGGGGTGAGGGGCTGGCAGTTTTAGATCCAACATAGTGGTCAGGGTACACCATGACTCCTCTATGTTTATTTTAGGCCGCAACAAGAGGTCCAAGAAAGCAAAAGAATAGGTCAGATTGTCAGAAATTTGTTACCGAGATAACCCTTCTTTTTCCTCTTTTTAGAGAACAGTTTACAGTATGTGATAAGCTTTTTATTTTTTAATTCTTTGTAAGTGTAGGTAGATATAGGGAACTATATGATGATGCAAATGTTGTTTTTTCTTTTTACTGACTTCAGTATACTGTGCTTCAAGAGCCAGAGAAGAGCTCAGGTTATTTTTTTGGCTGTATTCTTTTATTATTCCGATCCATCTGCACACATATGGAGTCTGTGATGTAAAGTTAAATGCAATTTCAGTTTGTATAACACTGTCAAAAGCAATCTGTCTTATAGAAAGATGACTCATAAGTTCAGCTAGCATCCATAATGTTTTATTTTAATGTCTGCAATAATATTGTCTGATTAGCTGTAGACTTGTTTTATCTGATTTTTCATATATCATCACTGAACTCATTTTTGATCTTTCTTAAAAAGCCAGAAAACTAAGAACAGAAGCTTTGCTTACAATCATAGCTGGTTTCTTGAGTCATTTACACCCAGAGTTTGATTTGTCTCCTTTATTAGCACAGATATGGCGCCTTTACAGTAACAGCTGGTTGCCGCTGTAGATAGAACATCACACATGCTTCCCATTATGGATTTGTCTGCTTAAAGTCCTATAATGTGAACCAAATAGAAAAAATAAAGTTTAACATTCCCTTATTAAATCTTTACAAGACTTGTATTGTTCATAAAAGTGGCCTCTTGAATTTTTTTCACGTAACATGATGTTTGATTCTTACTCAGTTGCTAAAATTATGCTTCAAAAAAAATTTTAATGAGTACAGTCATTTATTTATTTGGTTTAGTCCTGGAGCACCGCAGTCCAATTTTTGGCATTCATCTTTTGATGGCAATCAGCCTTTTAAATAGTCACACAAAACATTCTTTGTTCTGAGTCATCTCTACTTTCATGACAACACTCATAATTTAGTTCTTTTGAAACCTCTGCAAAAGACAAAAGCAAAGGTTGATTACAAACCTGCCTATCAAGTCCATGTTGTTTTCATGACCTCCAATCCCCCGCTTCCACACACAGACCCAGTTTATGACCGCCACACAATCGTTCCCGATGCATGAGTGCTCGCCAGCGGATGAACAACAGCTGATTTAAAAACAGGCACTTGCTATGTGCCGCGTGCCTGCACAGCTCAGTCAAGTCCTGTCTATAAGTATGAACCCGAGGTTGGAAATACTCAAAAATGTTGCACTTGTCTACACATTAAAAAAAAAAAAGACCATAGTCAACATTGCATTAATTTAATATGGTAATTTAAAACTTGATGAGCGGCCGATCCCATGTTTGGCTATTTATCCCAAGAATGCAACAATTTCCAACATAGGGTCATTTATTTCCTAAAAATAATAACATTATGTAAAAAAAATTGATAAGAAAAGCATTGGGAGCTACTTGTATTCTTAGCTTAACACACATTAGGTGCTCCTTTGAGCAGGCTGCAGAATGCACTATTGACTAAAAACAAAATCCAATGGCATCATCTCATCATAATGAAGCAACCCAGTGCAACTGTGTGGATCACTGTGGTGCAATAGTGACAACTGAGGCCTATGGCACAAAACAGTGTGCTATATTAGGCTTTTAGCTAACAAGCGAATACTTTTTTGATCAAATCTTTTTTTTTCTTCTAGTTTTGGTCATTAATGGTATACTGTTGACAACATAAATGATATAAAACATGAGCAAATATACGTGTTTACTAGAAATATTGTTACGTCAGCAGTGAACACAACACACACACACACACACACACACACGGAGCTGTATTATCATAGGCATCGTGTTAGACTGGTGAATAAGCTTTAACACTGAGAGCAGATGAACCATGGGGACAGCCAGGGGGGCTTTACTCTAAAACTTGCATTCAACAAGATGAAAAAAATTGGAATTAGAATACCAAACCTCGACATGCAGAAGCAAATTATTATTTATCACTTGGATTCTGAGCGTTTCAATGTGCATTAGTAACCACTGTCCAACTCAATACACAGTCGTTATTGCAAAAGTCACTGAATATGACACTGATTATGTATTCATGAATATATTACCCAGATGATGAATGCTTAAGATGTTATTTGATTACACTGTGTCACAGATACTGTCATTTTGGCAGTTTCCCATGTTCCCTAAAATATTAATGTTAGAGTTACACTCACTGTGTTTTTGCATTTTTCTCTGTCACTTTCAATTGTTGCACACACAGCAGGAATATTATGGTTACTTTAACAATGCTGGAGAATCTATGAATACTTAATAAGTGTCTGGTAAAACTGATGTAATGGTGATGTAAGCCACTGAAAGCCATTAGTCAGAACAGCTAAACCTGAAGCCTTTTTTTCTGCTCCGTTTCACCTTTTTGATCATATCCTTACAAGTCCTATACGTGCTCAAAAAAGAGTATATATGCAGTATATAGATTGTGTGTGGCATACAGTTTGATTCCATGTATTTGCATCAATTAAGTATTTTGGCATTTTGCTCATTCTCTATGATGGAAGAGGAAAACTTGTATCTTATATCCAACTAACATAATGCTGACAGCAGCCTTTCTAGGTTTGTTGGAATAAAACGTCGTTGATCCCTCGCACAGTAGCCCTGAGCTCCACCATACGTTTTCATAGAAGGATCTGAGCCTTAATGGAGCTGACACTATCACTTCATGGCTCACTGTATGCACAGGGGCAATCCTTTGATCCCCATCACTTTGAGTGTTGAATGTGAGAGATGCACATATGCAATGGGAGGCATTTGGCCCCCACCGCGGGGGACGCTGATGCACTCAATAGAGCCAATTAGAGCAGGAAGCATTTAGTGATTCATGCAACATTTGACACATCCCAGTGGATCCCTTCCTTCCCATCCTTTATGTCTTTGCTCGCCTCTCTCTCTCTCCTCGCTTTCTTATGTTCTCTCTGTGTATGCGTATGTCTCTTACTCGCAAGTGAAAATGAGACTCCTCCATCCTGTTCGACTCCATTAAACCGCTAGCGTGCCTCAGTTCACCACAAATCATAATTTGTTCATGGTGAGAGAAGTATTCAGCATCAATGGGACTCAAGATCAGAGAGTCGCATTTAGTTTTATATGCATTTCATACAGAGAGAGAGTCAACCTAGATTATTAACACACATCACAGCTACAGTCCCAGGATTACAGGGCATCCAGTGGAAAGTTTGTATAAGTCACCTCTTGCACCACATGTGTGTTGCCATCATCATCATCATCATCTTGCTGCAGATGGGACATTTCTCGCCGCACGGATGATTGCTTTTTCAATATTTTCTACTCTCATCTCCCAACGTGCAATGCGGCTGTGCCTCGACCCCACCTCAGCAGTGGACAAGGTGTCAAATCAGGAGTGCAGAAGGTGCAAGGTGGGTTAGTGTGACTTACTGATTCTGTGGTTTTATTCAACCCCAGCCAGACTCCCATCCCCGCCGACCACCCTCCTCCTTCCTATGCAGACCTCACAATGGGCCACAGCAGGACTTGTCAGCGACTACGGCAGCACATGTTATATTGATAAATTTCACCCGAATTCAGATAAGACAGAACAGCATGTCACTGCGGCAAAAGCTATTCCCCGCATCTCCCAAGTCAACAAGATGGATCTATCACTGTGTTGGTTTAGTCAAAACCATTCATGTGATTTTTTTTTCTCTGTTTTCAGAAGCTTGTTGCTGAATTTTTGTTGCTGGTAAAAAGAGTTCAGAGTTATTGACAGAGAGCAGAAACATGTAGAAGAAAGGAACTTTAGCCATTGAATTATTTGATATGTTTGCTCTGTTTTCTTTTTCTTTTCTTGCTATTACCATCTTTCCATCTCGCACGCTCTCAGAGGCCATTATTAGCATGCATGAGTCTTCTATTTCTCAGTGCTCTTGGGGAAGCTCTCACCCGGCGAGTTCATATTTAGTCTCCTGAATGAAACATTCATAACTCAGGTATGTGGTCTCAAAACAATGAGTGCTCCTGCCTTAGAAAGACCTGCAT
Organism: Hemichromis elongatus; assembly: GCA_015108515.1. Lineage (NCBI taxonomy): Eukaryota > Metazoa > Chordata > Actinopteri > Cichliformes > Cichlidae > Hemichromis > Hemichromis elongatus. Next base: position 42,434 of record VUQR01013251.1, on the reverse strand, counting down.
CAATCACAGGCTCAGAGAAGCCAAGCATAAGATAAAAGCAAATGCCCTTGTCAGAGCAATTTGGGCTCAACTCGGGGACGGTGTGTGGGTCACGGGCACCCAGTTCCACAGCAGGATCTGTAGAATTAACAGCAGTATTTGCATTTTCTAGGACCACCCGTGTCTCAGTGGGATTATTATTTTTTTTTGCCTCTTTGCTGTTTTATCTCTTAAATACACAGAGCCAGTGAAGCCTCGTGTTAGCTCTGCCTAGTTTATTTTCAGACTTCAGCCTCCCTCAGTTGTGTAACCTACCTCTCATCCCCCACTATTTCTCTAAACGCATTGTGCTGAATTATGGGTATGCATCATGTAATTATTGAAGTAATGCCCACAGAAAAGGCTCTCCCAAGAGGCTCAACTGTTGTTATTGTTGTTATTATTATCATCATTAGTGCTATCAGCATGTCTGCAGAATAAATATTCTGGCTCTCAATTGTAGGACAATTGCTGATTAATCCAGTACAAACAAGGCCTTGCAATTTGTGCCTCAAGAACAAGCACAAACAGCTCCTCTTCACAGTAACCACCTCTATCTCATAGCACATCGGCCCTTTTCCTACACTCCCCCATCCTCTTCAGTGCCGTTGAATCTCTAATTAAACCACTAACAAGAGAAAAGGGAGCACTCTGGGATGCTCTGAACACCCAGCGATAAACCTCTGTGGAAAGCTAACAAGACCCCCCCCACACACACATACACACACCCATCTTCGTCATTCTCTGTGCTTCTCTCATGGACTCCAACGATCTGCTTTGATTGTATTAAACAGTGCATTTCAATTTACAGTCCAGCTGAGATTCTGTCAGACCCCCTACCTCTAAAAATTTCTCATGCCTGCAGGTTTCCATGCATCAAGTGGAGGAAACTACACAGAGGAAAAGTACAGTTTAGATACCCAATATCCCTATAAAAACCCCTCAGTGGCTACATGCATGGACTGGTAATCATGTAAAGGAAAAATTAAACCTTACCCCCTGGTTCTGTTGTAATCTAGGGGAAATTTTGCTGGTTGAGTTTGGCATCGCTTGTCTTTTTAGAGGTAAATCAGTTAAAATGAATGCAAAGTTGTTCTTACCGAGCAGATTTTTCCCATGATTAAACATGTCTGACCTGATACGACTGGTCTCTAATGCTACGAAGGAGTTTGAGGAGTATGAAAATTATGTGAATCATATTCTATGGCCTTTGTGGCCACAAGATCCCAGCCCAAATGAATATTTTCAAAAGACTAAGGACCACTCATCATTGTCCACTACCATCATCCAAACATCAAAGCAGACAATCTCTTTTAGAAGGATAGTGTTACCTCCTTCCAGTAAAAGTTACAGAGATTTGTAGAATCTCTGCCAAGACACACTGAAGCTGTTCTGGCGACGCTTTGCGGCCCAGGTTAGCATTCGATCCATGTGCTGTTTGGTTGTCTAAAGGCTCCCCAGTGATGGTGAGAAGGCAGCGCCTCAAGGCCTCCTTTGCAATAAAGAAAGGAAGCAGGTGAAAACTGGAGAAAAAAAGGAAATTAGTAACAGTCTGCTTTGTCATGCACACACATTGGCAATTGTTGCATCCCAGGAGATTCGCATGCTCCAAATTGTTTGGCTTAAAAACACAATTCTGAACAAAGTGAAGCAAAACAATATTATACATGCTTGAAATTGCCCGGTAAAGTGCCAGCTGGTTTATTTAGCTGCGCGCTTCTTCCAATAAAAATGTTCAAAATTTGTTTAAATGTGAAAGAGATGGCCTGAGATTTTTTTAAACTGTCTGGAATACATGCGAAACATATTCAGCATAGAGTATGTATTTCCTTAGTTCCCTGTTGGGCCTGTGGCGTGATCCCTTCACTACCACAAATATTAGCTTCCTCTGGTTAAAGACATGCAGTGTGTGATGTTTTTTCTTTTTTTTGTGGACAGAAAAACTAAACAAAAGTAAAACACTGTAACGACACGTTTTCGAGTTGATATTTATAGCATGGTAGACGTTTAGAGTTGGCTGCTTATTCTATATCCAGCAGATACATTTGAAGTCATGTTTCTGCTAAATCCATGTCTAAGCATTTCACTCTGTGTTTAGCTCTGTTGTCGAGGTCCAGATTTTCAACTATTTTTTCTAGTGTGTTTACCCTCAAAAGCTGATTTTTTTTTCTTTTCCGCTTGCTGAAAAGCGTCTAGATTTTGCTTGTCTGTCTTCTTTTTTCCCCCTGAATAATAAGTTTTGTTTACTTTTTGACATGAGAAAACACCATTAAAACATGAAAAATACTGAACAAGCCTTTAGTGCCAGCCTTGAAATCCTTCAGTGTAATAACAAAGGACGCACCGTACACCCACACTGTGCTGTCTGTTATTTTCAGACTCTGCCTATGCAAAACCTTACTCAGCATCACTGACCGTGGCTATTTCCTGTCTCTGTGCAGGATGCATTTGTGATGCAGACGGATGTCACCTTTGAATGAGTGTAGGTGTTTAAGTGTAGGTGTTATTGATGAGAGATGGAAAGGTGGAGGAGGAGGACGAGGAGGACTGGTTTAGTTGTGACAAACGTGAGACTGAATTAAAATATGCTTGGTTGCTGCCTTCCCTCCTTCTTTCCTTCCATCCTACCTTCCTCCTCCTCCTCCTCCTCCTTCTCCCCTCTGTGACTCTGTGGGGTTTCTCTCCTATTTAACAGGTAGGTTTAGGTGACAAATGAGCAGCAGCTGAATTGGACAAACAGAGCAGAGAAACTGTGTTCGGCAGTAAAAAGTTTCCTTATTTCCACCCTCACCTTTTTATGCTTGTCTTTCGTTGTGTGTGAAAGTTAAGTAGAGTAGGTGACTGTTTGGAGGTTAGAAAAAAGCGAGGGAGGGGGCATTTCTGTGTCTGGCTAAATGGAAATGTTGAGAACTGGCACTCACATACTGTACCTGCTTTCAAAGAAGAAAGCTGTGAAAGCTGAATGCCTACTGATGCCAGAAACAGGCTCATTTTCTCACCGAGATGAAGGGGGGGGAAAAAAATGTCTTTCAACCTGCATCCGCTCTTCCATGCTGAGAACAAGGGAACCTTTCACTTGAAGTGGAGTATTCAAGAGAAAGAGAGAATGAGAGAGAAACAGAGAGGGGAGGGAAAAAGGGAAAGTGAGCGAGGCGCTGAGCTTGGTTTGGGAACCATTTCATCACTCATTGTGCTGTGAGACTGTCCCACTGCTCGGGCTCGACGATGCCAGCCGCTCGAAGGAAAGCGTCCTGCTGAGTGCTGTCTATTGGCTGCCACTCTGCGAAGATTTGGGGAAATATAAAATGGGCAATTTTGCATAATACAGTCTTCATTTCTGCTGGAGAAATTTTTTTCTCAAACTTCTCAAGTCTATACTGAAGTCAAACCCTTAAGAAGAAAAAAACCCCGCCACTTTCAGGCATTAGTGATTCTGCTAATGTTGCTCAGCACCTCTGAACTGAGCTGAGATTGAAAGTGTATTGTCAAACCTGCCATTTGGCCATGCTTCGGTTCCAGTCCAGTTTCTGACTTCAATTCAGACATGGGGACATTTTTAATTGGGAAACAGCTTCACCACAGCTGACCTACCGTACTGAAAACTATGTTTTCAATGACTCAGATAGAAGGCGCCCAGCTCTGCTCTTTTTCTCCCTCATTTCCTGCCCTGTATTCAGCACTCTTTTGTTCACCGTTCACTTATCTGGTAATAAAACCTGATTTAATACTTCCTAAAAAGCTATAAATGTTCCTTTATAAGGATTTTGCCTGCAAGCAAACATTTCTGTTTGTGGACAAGGGTCCATTCACTAATTACACAAGAAAAAGACAGATTTCTTCACAGCAAGAACTACAAAGGGTCACCAACACGAGGCCTTCATTATGCCACAGCCCCATACATCAACCAGGCTGACAATCTCCAGTGTTTCCAAAAATAAATAAATAAATAAATAAAAACCATTTCTGAAAAGGTTAGAAGGGGCTCCGTCTGCCTGCCTCTGCGTCGCCCTTTTTTCAAGGTGAGCTCCCTGGCGCTGTCATAATTGAAAATTAAGTATTTGCCGCAGTATAATTAAACGGTGACCTTTGAACCTAAACGAGACCTCAGACGCATATTAAGAGATTAGGGGACCTGGATCCATTCGCATACATGCTCTCGCACTACGGGCACTCTCCTCCACATGCATACAATGAATTAGTTAACAAACAGTGACAGTTTCTTAATTATCACCCTGACTGAGTCGTTAAAACAAAGCCTTCTACATCACCTTTCGATTTCTGCAGCCTATAAGTCTTAAGAATTTCTCATTTATTTTCAATTAATTATCAGATAGCACCATTAAGGTGATGGTAATGACATGGATAAGAGCTTCATGGCTGTTCGGGGGGTAATTCAAAGGGGCTTAATTTGTAACTTTGAGTATTTAGTGAAGAGGAAAGAAAGTGGCTACTTTGTTTATAATTCTCACATTTTTGTGGGAAAATGTGGATGTTTTTGATGAGCTTTCATCTAATAGAAACACGGAGTCCACAAATAAAACTGAAACAAAATAATCAGGGTAACACTGGAATATCTTTTGAAGTGCTCGCAAGTAATAATTCCATTTGCTGACCGCATGCCTCCCATCTAGTCTCACTCTGCATAAAACTGTGAAATGCTATTACAGTATTACTTTCACTTTTATAGATCCCTAATGAGTGCTAAATTAAAGTGGGAGGATATTTTAAAATGTGGAACCAGGAGAAAAATGCCACAAGCCTTTTCCTGTTCTAGCAAATAGAATCATTAATGGAGTTTGGTCATTCTTTTAGAAATGTTAATATAAATATGATTAACAATTATGGATGTTGGCATTTTTTTTTGCTCATATATCATTTTGCATTAGTTTAATAACGCTTATTTAAATGTACTTGTCTGTGTTTCATTTCTGTTCTTTTGCACATTGATTTATTCTGCAGGAAAACAAACCCTAAGCTGGGTCTGGCAACATAGACAAAGTGTAGACAAACATGAGAAGTGGCAACACTATGGAAATCGTACATACTGATATGTGCTACCTGCCCTGCTGTTGATATAGAGTTTGTGCATTTTTCTGCAGGTCAAATGGCAGACACTCTTTGTTAGTAATAGCATGACTTAACTGGGATTATCACAAAACCATGACACTCGCTTCAATGCTTTCACAGAAACTGGGCAGAGATTGTTATGCGTGATGCTTTGAGCTCAGCAGTGGTTTAAATTGATTAGCACGCAGAGTCTCCTACTTAACCGGAGAGGAGGTCTGCGTTTTTTCAAAAAAAAGGAAAAAATCACAACAGCTCTTAATCTTGGCCCGGAACAAAGGCAGGGCAAGGAAAATCAATAGCATTAGAATGTAGTTCTTACACCCACTTATCTTTCTCTCATTCTGAAATATAAGGAGAAAGAGAAGAGGAGCCTTGAAAAGCTTAACGCATGATATAAGCCAAATGTCAGCAAGCTGTATGAAGTCAGGAAATGTGCCTTGGCCCACGGGGAACCCTTAGAGCAGCAAAAGACCAGCCATTCTCCCAACCTGCCGCCTCAATCAGAGACTGAGTGAAATCTTATGATATTGACTGAATTTTAGACTTAAGTGTTTTTCCTAAAGCACAACCTTATTCACTGACTGCATGAGAAATATTTCAATGACATATTACACTTCATTTTGTATCTCTCGCCTCTGTCCACTGCTGTATATAGCCGCCTGTGCAACAGGGATAAATCACTTCCCAGCTAGCTTATTACATGAAATGAAGGAATTCATCATGGTGACAGTTGGCCGTTGCGAGGCGTTCACTGTGATTTATCTGGGAGAAATTGATTGATTCATTAACACTGAGTGAACAGTGCTTTTGCTGTGGGGGCAGCGTTGCGTACCTTGCTGCGTGTCGCTCTCGCTCTGTGTGTTGGAAGAACGCATTTTATGGAGACTTCGGCTGGGCGTCCCCCTGTAACAGCATGCGGGGGCTTCTGCATTGCAAGCTCAGCTCATTACCTGGCTAGTATGGTCAGTGGCCCAGAGCTGGGAGCCAGTACTTTGTGGTGAAGAACACAGTGTTCCTAATTAGTTCACCCGTATGCCTTCCAACATGATAGCCTGTGTGTTTTAATGTGACAATAGAGCCTAAAAGTAAAGCGCACAGGACCGCAAGTGCATCTGCTAGTCTGCTGCTTTTGGCTAAATTAAGTTATGCTTGACTCTTGCATTTAGTTTAGTTTAGTGTGTGGGTCAAGACTGTTTACGTGCCTTCATGAAAAAAAATTGTGTACAGCCCCAATTCCAAAAAAGCTGGGATGCTGTGTCAAATGTAAATAAAATGTAAAGCAATGGTTTGCAATGGTTAGCCATATTTTATTCAGAGTGAAAAACAAAGTATGTCGAACATGTAAAATGTGACATTTCATTATTTCAAGAACATTTGAATTCAAGAGATTTTCAGAGGCTGGAGAAATCTCTGTGCGCAAGGGACACAGGGTACTGGATGCTTGTAGGCCCTCTGATAGTACTGTGTTATAACCGAACAATCTCTTAATCAAGGAAGGGGCCTAAGGGTACATCTTTCACTGTCTTAAAATGCTGTGATTGCAGCCATTCACCAACTCTCTGTGAATGGAACTCATGGCCACAACCACTGTTCAAAGACTACTAATCAATCGTCATTGATCAATAGTCTTTGATAAGTGGTTGCTGATCAATGGTCAGAATAATTTGCATATCAATGATCAAGGAACGGACCTCGCAGCCCATTGTCCTTTCAGTGGGCTAGTTTCAGTCATTGTGCGAAGGTACTGTTTATAAGATTGGGGAAACCTGCAGTCAGCTGGGACTGAACAAGTCAGCTGGACGAGTGACAAAACGTTTCTCCCACTGAAAACGCTACGATGAACAGAATCAACCTTTTGGGATTCAGGACTGATAATTCATTAGAATCAGACAAGAATGGGACAACATTGCTCTCCCAAAAGTTCAGCAGCTGGTCTCTGGTCTGTCTGAGACTGGTCTGTGTCAAATCTAGCCAATTTCAGACTGTTGTTAAATAGTAGGGTGTACCACTATGTTGTATGTAATAAAATATGGGATTATGAGATATTTTCATACATTTTATTCTGTTTTATTCCATTTTTATTTCCTTTTTTTTTTTTTTTTTTTTTTTTTTTTTTTTTTTTTTTTTTGTTTTTTTTTTTTTTTTTTTTTTACATTTTCTGGTTTATTTGTCTTATTTGTGAAGGGAAGCTTAATAACATAAATAACTTTACAATTATATAATTGTTGTTTTATATCATCTCTACATGAACAAAATTGCATTGGACTAACACGGAAATCCTCGAAACCCTGAAACTAGAATGAGAATCAATCTCACAACTGATCTTTTGGTCATGATTTTGACTTTTGACACGTGACCATCAGTGTTTAGGGAACATTATCTTTGCACACAAGAAAACACACTTGTGTTTTGCTTCGTTCATATGTAGTGTTGAGGACCCAAAGTGGTGAAGGACATTAGGTGTGTAGTACTGACTCATTTCCATATATTCAGGAGTTAATCCACCAAATGGCTCCAGAAAATGGTCGGTTTCATATCTTGTCAACTTCTTCTGTCTCTCTTCTTCCTGAAAAGCTCCTTGCTTTGACCGAATGTATCGAATCAATTTCTTCAGTTTGCTGAAAAACACGTACACACATGAACACACAACTACAAATGCATATAGAGGCACACATATATAAGCAATAATGGACACAGATCCCCACCTATGTAGGTGCTGTACCTAAGTAAGTTGGTACAGCTAACACGACTGAAAGGAATAACTATGATCACTGCTAACACAACTCTGTGCAGATGCAGGAAAAACTGTGAACCAAATGGCGTAAAAACAGACATGAACATGACCTGCACGGAACCTCATCACACGAGTGCACGAAAAAACTACAGAAACCAAAAGGAAAACATGAACTGCACAGAATCCTAAACACTTAACTTGACCAGAGGGAAGGAACACAGATGATGCAACACGGATCACAGGAAGACTGAGGCCTAAAATACACACGAGGTGATCAGGAAAAGAGGAGACACACGAGGGAGGACACAGCTGACACAAATGAATCATGATGACACCACAGGGAGAGAGCAAAACTAGATACATTCAACATAGAAACACAAGACCTCTTCAAAATAAAACAGGAAACATAATGAGACGTCGACATGACAACATGAAAAAACTAAAACCTAGCGGAAAAAGACACAAGAGGATGTAATAAACAGAACTAAAGGCAGAGCAACAGAGGAGCTAAAATCTAGATAAATGTACATAAACAATTAATGACAAATTACAAGGAACTCAAATTCTAATTATAATAATAGTGCAGCAAGAACGAAACATTTCCTTCAAATCTAATATAAGTGCATAATGAACCAAAAGTGCCGGGTCTGAGACCCAGACCATGCCAAAGTTGTGTTCAGTTATTTCATGCATAAGTAATAAATTGGACTACAGCTGTTTGATGGTTTGATGATCCTTCTTAACAGCTACAGCAGTGTGTTTTTTGTGTTGCCACAGGATGTTGCAGAGTCTTAACAATTTTATAACTGCCAATGCTAACCTCAGCTTTGGGTTTTATCCTGTTTACTCAAACTGGCATTCTGGCTTCTGCTTTTTTAGTCGAATTATGATGCCAGTGATTACCTTAAAACAGAACAATGTTACATAGTCTCCTCACCGTATCCAAATGTTTGATATGCATATAAGTACTTTCTGAATATTGTGGAATGATTATAGAAAGAGAGTCTCATGCAATTACAGTACAACAATGTGATGTGCAAGAGCAACAAACCAATATGAAGTGATCCTACTTACGGTATTCCAATCTCAAAGAGGTTGTTCTGGATAAGTTGCTTTCCCAACATGGTGATACTCAGCTGGATACACAGCTCCATCAGACAGCCTCCATGAGCACACTGTAAAGCAGGCACACATTAAAGTCAACCACAGAAAGTACACCTAAAGCAAAAATGAGAATATTCTCCATTCTTGTTGCAAAGGCAGCAATAGCTGCACATTTGTACTGATTGTGTGCATATGTGGGCAAAAAGCATTTAGCGGCAGACGGCAGTGGTTCACTGCTGTTGTAGGAACAACCCAGTTTTTGTAAATTTGTATGAAAACCTCATAAAAGTACATTTCTGTCTTTAACAACCTGACAGAGATTTGGTATGAAATGGCTAGAGTGTCACGACCCACTCTTATTCTGTGAGTAAGTATTCGACATGTCACCAATTTTCTAAGTAAATATATTTCTAAAGATGCCCGAAATCATCACCAGATGTTGGTGACTACCCATCCAGTCCACACATGGCGCTGTACAAATAAAACTGAAATTAAAATAAATTAAGTTTTGTATAATAATGAGAAATGACACAGGGAAAAAGTATTGAACACGCTTACTAAAATTTATTTAATACTTTGTACTAAAAACAGCTGGATTTAGGTCAGGCGACTGGCTGGGCCATTCTAGCAGCTGACTGTCCAATTTAAAATCCCCCAACCAATAATAACAGACTACTGATAGGTAGGGGTCACAGAGGAGATCAAGGAGATCATTGTTGACTGTAGGTAGAAAAAAAACAGCAGCTACTTCATTAACTACCAATCAAAACATGCTGGGGTCAGGTAATAGCACTGGGTTTCTGGTGTTGCACATCAGATGACCTGGTATAGTATGCAAACACAACGTCTCTTGTCAAGAGGACACAACAGCACTTGCACTCTTGCCATCACCACGTTCTACAAAGGCACTTTAGCAGCTACATGGCTCGCTCCCTCTAGCCCACCTGAGTCCATCAGTTGAAATACTGGAGCACCAATTTATTAATAATGTTGTAACAACTTAACTTTGTAAACGACAGTAAAAACCAAGCAGATCTGATGAAGAGATGAGTAGTGTGTAAGTACAGATTTTGCACTTTTATTTTTCTTTGGAAATAGCATTGTAGTTCAGAAAAAGTGAGAGGAAGATGACTGATAGCTAATATGTTTGTGATATAAGGGTGAATCTCCAGTTAGAAGCAGGCTGAACGTGATCTTTAGGATTATGTTAGTGCGTCTCTGCACTGGTCACATGATGTGCAGGACTGCATCATTAGACATTAAATCTTGAATCTGCATGTAACTGTGTGACCTGAGGACCAGAAATGTGTCGGGCCAGGGGTTGAGGACTAAGTGAAAAGCTACAGAACACAATCATACACCCACACACACACACACACACCCACACACACACACACACATACACACAGTTAAATAAAATGTAATTATAATAATGTGTATAATATGAGGAATGTGACAAAGTGCAGTAAAATAAAATGTATTTATTTCTTTTAAATTATCTTCCGGACACGTCTACTCCAAGTCCATTAGGAATTTTTTTAATGAAAGGTTCTGTTTGAGGATAATTTGTAAAAACACAAGACTTACCTCTTCCATTCTGTAGGAGTCAAACACATATAGATAGCTGCCTGGCCTGCCTACAAGTCTAGAACGAAAAGGAATGGAAAATCGATTAAAGTGTGAAGTATTAAAAGAGAAAAACAACAACAGCATATTATGAGAATACTAACCTTCCCCTGAAGAAAGCGATGTAGATGATTGGGGAAAATGCATTGACAAACTTGAGAATGAAGGTCTTGAAGATGAGCCTTTCCTCAAAACTCTTGTCAGTTTTAGGAGCCTCTATAAGGGAACAGAAACATCATCATTATTATTATTTTTTTCTTTTTGACAGTTACTTCTAAACTGGAATAAAATAAACCACAACATGTCTCAAAGAGCTGAGACATGTTCACCGCTGTGTGGCATCCCTGAGGAGATCAGGTACTGGGCCTTTGGGCCTTTGGGAGAGGAATGTTGTTCCATCCTTATCTGATCAACAATATCATGCTTTAAACAGCCCGGAGAGTTTTTATAAAACAAATATTTCTGATTTCATGATACTGAAAGGTTTTGAACTGTTGAAAGGTCTGGATCAGGCAGCCCCATTCCCAGACTCGTCTATTACAAAGCCATGCTTGAAAGGAGTGCTGATAAAAAGTCACATGCTTCCTCTCATATTAGTCAGGAGGCTGCAGCGTCCATGTTTTTCATGAAGAAAATTGAAAGAATTTCAAATTTGGATTCATATGACCACAGAATAATTTCCCCTGTTGTCTCAGTCCATTTATTTTGACACCAGTCTGGCAGCTGCATTGGCCAAACCACGGAGATGAGTGACCAAGGAAGTTTAGACCACTCCGGTGTGAGAAGGCACCGAACCCAGAAAATGGGCGGTCCCAGGCACCAGGGGTCCCAGGCCCACACCCACACCTGTGCAGAGGAGGCGAGCCACCCCACCCGGGGCCAGCACCTGCCACCACAAGCCCCCTAAGCCCCACATCTCAAAACTCTAAGGCAGTCCCACCCCCACACATCCACTACCACAAAACAAGGAGGACGCACAGGTGCCCCAAAACAGCAGCCGCAGCTCTCCAGGCCCCAATAGACCGGGAGACCACCCTCATCCACCTTCAAGGCACACATGGAGATGTGACCACAGCCTACAGCTGCTTCAGCCTGCATATCCTTGGGCAAGACGCTAACTCCTAAGTTTCTCTCTGATGCATGCATCATAAATGTGTGTGAATGTTATAATAAAAGTTCTTGTATGGGTGTAATGGGTGAATGAGGCATGCTGCATAAACTGCTCCAGGAGAGTAGAAAAGCACTGTATAAGAATCAGTCCATTTTACCATGAATAATAGATAACTAACAGGGAAGCCCATTGCAGAGCTACACACATAATATCAGAGCTAGACACACATCCACTAACTACTAACTTCTCATTCTAGCTGAATAACTTGTGTTTGACAAGACAAGAATATCCTTATTTTATTAGTTTAGTTGATGCTGTGAACAGCATCAGCATGTTTTATAGAAAACTTACCTAATACAGTAAGCCATCGTGCCACGGCCCCATAAACCTCATCGAGTATGAGGATGACCACGAGGTTGATGATGGCTGCAGTGGTTTTAACTGTCAGCTGCACATGGTTCCTAGTGATCAGACTGGAACTCATATGAAGAGCAGCTTTGGTGGAGATGCGGTAGAGGATCACGCCAAACACAATGGCAAATGTAACACCAATCTGAAGGGGTAAAGGGGTTTTTAAGCTCTTAAACATAACATCAGTGATGTGCGGTATATGCAGAGAATATGATTTCTCCTACCATCAACAACATCATGACAATGTTAGTCATGTATGCAGGCAGACGGTCCTGAAATGTCAGCTTTTCCATCTGAAACAAGTAAACAAAATAATAAAACAGTGACATGTCATGTCACCACAGTCATACTATTAAACATTTTAAAAACAACAAAACATATATATATATATATATATATATATATATATAAAAATAAATAAATAAATCAACAGCCTGTTACAAGGCATGCACTGGCCAGCTCAACGATATGAACAGGCCTGAAAGATGTCAGAAGACAAAGTCAGTGATCAAAGAATTCTTTCCTTGGTTTTCTTGGGAAACAGTAAATGCACTCTTTTAGTTATATGTTTGAATTAAAACTGAGTCTAAACTTCAATTACTTTTTGTTTGTTTGATGTAAAATTCAATGCAATAGTAAACGGATGGATGGTTGGATGAATGAATGGTAAACCCAGAGGTGAAATTATAAAAAATTGTCTTAGGTTAAGGACCTTAATTTTGCTATCTCAGTGTGATTAGTATGACTATATGTTAATACAGTGAGGACGCTAACTTTAATCCCTGACAAGTCAGGAAGGCCAGCAGGAGGCGCTCCCGTTAAAGGAAAGACTCTCGTGGTTCAGCAGGATCAGCTCTAGTTTCTGGGTTTTCCTTGTTTAGTGGTTGAGTCTCTGGTCCACCCATGGGTGGAGTAACCCTGCCTGAGCCAAACTTCCCACTCTTGCTCTTCATGGTGTTATTAAGTGCTGAGTCTTTTTAGACTGATGGGTGCCTAAGTTGTTTGCCGGTTCATCCTTTCCAGGAGTCATGTCTTCTTGACTGTGACCAATGAGTTTTCTGTAATCTCCTATACATATGACAGTGCAACCCACATTCTCTGCTCCTTCTCCAGATGTCAACATCAAGCGATTCCCAGAAATCTGTTACCTCCATTCTCCTGAGGACTGTGAGCACCACCAGCTGCATCTAAAATATGGCATGCTAGCTCAGTCACCTGTAAGGTGAAGAACTTATCTCCTCTTCACGTATCTCCTCTTTGCCATTCTGGGAGCCTTCTGGGCAATCAAGTTCTCCCGAATTGTTCAGAGGATTTCTCTCAAGAAAGACTTTTGCACTTTCACAAATTGTCGCTCCCCTGTTGCGAGTTCCTTAAGCTCATTGACAGAAATCTGGTCAGCATGAATCTTGTTGTATTTCAAAATACATTCTAAAGTTGCCAATGTCTGCGGTAGTCTGCTCAAGTGATTCATGGGCAGCACAGTGGCACCGTAGTTAGCAAGACAGCAAGAAGCTCCTGGGTTTGAGTCCACCATAAGGATGGAGCCTTCCTGTGTGATGTTTGCATGTTCTCCCCGTGTTGGTTCAGCATCTCTCATTTCCTCCCACATTCCAGAGACATGCAGCTGGTGAGGTTAGGTTACTTAGTGATTTTAAAAATTGCCCATAGGTGCGAATGTAAGAGCAAACGGGCTGTCTATCTCTCTGTGTTCTCCCACAGACTGGTGGCCTGTCCAGGGTGTACCCTGTCTCTTGCCTTATGGTATCTGGTATAGACGCCAGCCCCACCCCGCTGCGACCCTAAACTGGATCAGCGAAAGAGACCAGATGGATAGCTGGACGGAAGGAAGCTGGGTAGGTGATGGTTTAATTACTGCCACATAAAAAGGCCTGTGGTACATCCGCTCTTCACTGTGTTGTTGTTTGATGAAGAGTTTACAGCAAAGTTGCATTTCATTCTATTATAGCCATAAAACTTTAGAGAAGAGGGAGGGAAAGAATTAAAACGAAACTTGGTCATTTTTGCATAGTGAAGTTATGCACTCTCATAAATATTTGTGCTAAATATGTTGTAAATGTTCTATCTCGATTCTGTGCACAAAGCAAATATAACGACTTTTAGTAATATTTTAAAAAGATTGTTGGTGATAACATTTTTTCCTGTGGGCTGTGCAAAAAACAGTGGCACACAAAAGCTTCAGATTACACAATGCAAACACACAAATACGTGGCAAAGTGTCAGCTCCTGTAACGTGTTTATTAGCATTTGCAAAAGCAAATGTAGCCGTGCTGACATAAATCACCCTTTTTATACACAAACTAAAGCACTTGGCAAAAAAGTTTTAAAGTAAAACACAACTGGAATATGTGAAATACAGTAAAATCTGTTAATAACCTTATAATACACACAGCTTGAATAATAAAAGCTTTTCATGTGCAGCATAGAGTGGGTTTACCTTGTCCTGGGACTTTTGATGTTTCTTCAGAGACTTTTGCATTACTTTGAATTCATACTCAGCCCTGGGGTGATCCTATGATGACACACGCAAAAAATGATAAACAGTGACGGCGATTCATACTAACCAAGAGACAAGTCTAACCAAAAACAGTATCAAAAAAGTATAACATCAATATAAGTTAAAAAAAGTATCTTTTCCCTTTTCCTATTGGTCCTCCCTACCTCTTATAGGCGGCTGTTTTCTCTGAAGCTGTTGGAGAAAACAGCCGCCTATAAGACAGACGTTAGTAATGCAGGGACAGTTATTCTTTAAGCTACTAAGTAACTTTACAGGCTTGGAAGCCTTTTTTTTTTCAGAAAAATAATGTTTTGACTGTTATTCTCCAACTGCTTCAAAAAGACAAAAACAAGAACAAAAAAATAAAAAAAAACAACCACAGGTTGGGAGAAAACGACTTAATACTAAAAGTGTGAAAAGTCAAATAACTGACATTTGTAAGGCAGTGAAAAATTACGGTTAGAGTAAAAGTGCTTAGAAGAGGACAGATGTGAGCTGAAAGGAAATGACCACAGTGCAGTTTAAAGAGGAAGCAGACTTAGCTTTTTATAAGCTGTGTCTAATGGAACCTGGGAGTCGGGATGCTCACAATTACTAATAATTAAAAAATAAACAAAAGTAATCTAAATAGGAGACAGATTTAAAAGCTGGTTTTATACTTTTAGACTGAATACGCTTTTTGTGTGTGTGTGTGATGATTTCACTCATTATTCAGTATTGTAGTTTGTTTGCTGTTAAACTGGACAGAACTATCTCGGTATAAGGTGATAAAATGAGCATTTTCTGATATGATGTTCTTTCCTCCATCCCAGGGTCCATTCAGCTCAACTGTTAGAGGAAAAAAGCAATGAAGTTTGCAAAGATCTAAACCAGGCATTCTGGGATCCATCTCTCTCTTCATTTATTGTCTAAAGATTTGTGTCAGAAAGCCCTCTGACAAGCACAGTCATGAAATCACGATTTCACAGTTATGAACAAATCAGTCTAATCATGTGTGCATTTTGTCCTGCAAATAAAATGTTAGTTAAGGGTCATAATTTTATAAATGTGATTCTTTTAATAATAACTTTTGGACTCTGTATACGTATCTTCATAGCTCAGCCATAGGGATGTCATGTATGCTGTACATAGTATGATGAATGTATATAAATTGAGCGGGTCCCAGCAGCAGCAGAAAGGCTATGAAAAGTAAAGAGAAAAGATAATAGTAATATAATAATATGAATTTTCGCCAAACCTTCAGAGCTTCCTGTGAAAAACAAAATTCAGAGAAAGAACATTTAAGTAAAGTGAAAAATGGGTCGATATGTTTTATATGAAAGTAAATTGAAAGACGGTATTGTTTCTTTTCATAATCACATTGAATAGTAAAGTGCTCAATGTGATTGAACATAAATAGACAACAAAAATGAAGCGAAACACAAAAAAAGTTAAAAAAAAGTTACGTTGAAAAGTCAGATTTTTTAAAAATATTTGTCACAACAGAGAACACTTTTATTTTGGCGACCTGGGCCTGTAGTCACGAAGCTGTTGAGCTGCTCTGACTGACAATAATAAAGTTAAAGCAACACTCTGCATAATTTGTAGTACGTTAGTACACAATGTATAGTATTGTATATATAGCAGATCTTTTATTTATTATGTGGGCCTCTGCTCTCTGCGTTTTATCCTTTCACATAGAAAAGCAGTTTTGTTGTTACTCACTTCCTCGTCCTCGAACCCTGTAAGGTCCCATTCGTAGTTGAGTCTCATCTGCCTCCTTTTCCAATGCTCCATGAACATGGCGGCTTTAAAAAAAAAAAACAGGTGAGAAAATATTAAGTAACCAAAATTGGTGGTGGTAAGTATAGATGATGCAGACATGAGTAAAGACAAGTTGGTAAGTTAAATAAGGCCTAAATAGAGAGATCAACAACCACTCATGCTTTACAGCCATTCCTAGAATGACTCATTCCTTTCATGTGTGTCACTGGACTGTGGGAGGGAACCGGAGTCCCTGAAAATCTAGCTGCTATATTTAAATCAGAAAACTTCTTGCTGTGAAGTCACAGTGCTAATCAACAAAAACTATTCCGCCTGCATGAGACAATACATTTTAAAAAAGTAATCGGCAAACAGAAGAAGGGCTATCAATAATCAAATCTGAGAACAATAAGCTACAGGACTCCAGACTATCTCCGGGGATGTTGTCATTAATTTGTCACATATGCCCATGTAGGTTTGGATAGCCTTGTCCCTTTAATAAAGGAAATCATCATTTAATTGCTGCATTTTATATTTACTCTGGTTGCCTTTGTGTAATATTTAAATTAGTTTGATGCTTTGAAAAATAAGTGTGACAAAATGGCCAAAAAAAAAAAGCAATCAGGAAGAGGCGAATGCTTATTAACAGCACGTTATAAAGTGGACACACATATTCCACTTCCGTGTTATTGAATGAGCTTCTGCATCTTCACTCACCCCAGAGAGCCATGAATACAGAGAAGAAAACTGTGGCAGGGTTGTCAAACAGATGACTTGCCCGGGCAGTCCCACAGGCAGTGCTAAGTTTCCAGTAGCTGCACACTCTGTCACACAGTGGACACATGGTGATGTTGTTCCTTGGATGACAAATCTCCATGCTGGAATTCACAGAAAGGCACATACACAGTTGTATTTCTATCATTGCTTAAAATATGTAAACTACATTATTATAACCCACCACTACTTGGCTAATGCATTCCTCACACCATCCTCAGGCTAATCCTGAATCACACAAAAATGTCATTTATTATGGCGACTGCATAACGAGAGTACAGCAAGAGTACTGACGGGCACTTAAAAGAGACAACATATTTCTCCCATCCAGGCTTCTCTTCATTGGCTCCCTGTTAAATCTTTCTGGTCACATACAAGGTCTTAAATAATCAAGCACCATCTTATCCTAACGACCTGTGATTACTGTACCGCCCCAACAGAGCGCTTCACTCGTTTTTTACTCAGAAAGGTATTAATACCTACATCTAGAGGTAAAACGTGTGTGTGTGTGTGTGTGTTTGCGTGTGCATGTGTCCATATGCAGATTTGTGAACCTACATCTGTGAGCTTCATAATATCACACCCCAAAAGGCCAACAAAATGCACCACGATGAAACCTGGAAACCAAGGGTGAATCCACGAGCACAGACAGGGGCTGGAGGGAGGTAAATGATGCTGGGAGGACACCTCCACCCCCCATCAGAATGACCCAAATGACCACAGGTCAGACAACAGAGCCTTTCACTCTCAGACTGCTGACTTACTTGTGCTTCCTACAGTTTCTAGAAGTAGAAGAGGAGGCAGAGCCTTCAGCTTCCAGCCCCTGTCCTGTGGAACCAGCTCCCCGATCAGTACTACTTATCCCCGTTTGACTCCCCGTGCATTGTCATCACACCAGAGCGTCTTATTAAACTTTGTCTTGTTTCTCCATAGTTTGTACTTTTTCCTTTTCTCTTCCTCCTCACTCCCCAAACAGTAGCAGCAGATCGCTGCCGTTCCTTAAGTTCGGCTCCTTCATTGTTGAAAGTTATTTTTTCCTGACCGAGCTGCTCATGAGGGTATGACCAGGTTATTGGGGGTTTCTCTCTCATATAAAACGTAAAGCACTGAGAGGCAACTGTTGTTGTGAATTGGTGCTTATATAAAAAAATGAAACTGAAATGCCTTTTTTTTCACGTGGTCGTTCTAGATTAAATCTCTTTCTTGAGGGTTTATTTAGACTTTTAATCTTTTTTCATCATATTTTTCCCGTTTTATGCTAACTGTACTTTAAATGAAACCTTTTCACATAAATGTTACAAATGATGAAATACGTAAAACTTGCAGGTTTGCAAAAACATGTATACATTTCCTCAACAATGTTAAAGTGGATTTCTGCATATTTTCTTGGACTTGAAAATATGTAATAAATAATTCTTATTCAGGCTGCACTGGGCTCTGGCACTTTCCAGGAGGTCATCCTCACTGTTTGACAGTATCCTGTTCTACTGTTAGTTTGCCAACACTTCCAAAAGCATCCAATAGAAATAAGCATTTTGTTCTTAGTGACGTGACTGTAAGAGTATGACGATATGTACACTGGGATATGACGTTTGTGATGTTTACACAAAAAAACAGGACGCACCTGAGGAAATGGGACGGTCATGTCCATTTAAATCAGCGAATATCTCACAGCCATCAGCTGCAGGGTTGACTTTCGTAGCAAATATAGAAGTATGTGAAGTATATTTGTTATCATGGTGATAGTAACTTTTCTAGATTTGCAGCTGTTACTAGCTTTGTTTTTTAAAAACAGATTCCCATTAGGCACTGATAAATAGACGGGTCATCTGCTTTGTGTTACAGTCTGTTTGCTTTCTGTTAGGATTCTGACACTTACAGTGAGTGGCATTTGTCTCCACTGGATAGAAATTTGCACTGCCAGCATGTCATAATATCCTGTGGATGATAAAAAAACAGGTGGAGAAAGGAAAGGAAGCCCTCATTTCTGCAGTAATTCATCAAAGTGTTACAGTTCTCGCCTGCTTGTTGTACTTCCTCTTTCCTTTTTCTGTTTTCCATTTAAGAGTGCTACACTGTTAAATTGTTTTTACTGGTAACTTCCTTTACTTAGCCTCTATGTTAAATTTACAATAATGTATTATTAGTGTTTCGTTGTGGAAGCATGTAAAGCAATCACAAACTGTTTAGAAGAGGAGTTGGGTGGGAATGAAAGTAATGTTTCAGACTTCCTGGCATCATCACTCTATTACATGCCAACACTATCAATAGTGTCCAGTTACATATATATTGTGAAATGATCTGAGAAAGGCGTTAGTCAAAAATATGCTGTGGCACTAGATATCAACACAAGATAAAAAAAAAAAAAGGTGTGCGTTAAACTCTATTAATAATAAGCAGAAACTGAAGTGATGACCTATAAATCAAAATCTGCAGTGTTTGGTGCAACCGCTCATTGAAACATTTCAGAATAAGCTCAAACAGCAACGACAGCGAAACAACAAAAACTAAAACAGGTGCATATGTGAAAACTTTGAGTTTGTTATTTATAGTTGTTAAATATGGAAGAGTTACATTTCAATTCAGTTTTATTTTATTTATATTTTGTCACATCACAGCAGCAGTTGCCTCAAGGGGCTTTATGGTCACGGTTCTGGGTCATTTTGATCCAGCTTTTTCTGTTTTTTGTATTTTCGTTTTTCTAGATTTATGTCTGATTCTTTCTTATCCTGTTGTGATTATTATGATAAATTTAGGTTCCAGTTTATTCTTGTTTAGGGTTTGTTCTTAGGTGGTGTGTCTCGTGCCGTCATGTTTACTATAGGTTTGGTTTGCTGCGTAGTTGTCTCTGCCTGTGAGTCTCCTCTGTGTAAAGTCCTGTTTTCTACTCTTCGTCTTGGTGTATGGTTTCCTGTTTTATTTTGAAAGTCTCAGTCTGATGTCAGAGTGTCTAGCCTTGATAATAAGACATATGTTCAATAAATTGAATAATTAATGTTAAATCCGGCTACTAGGTATCAGTACATCTTTGCCCCACAGTGTTACCATGTAGCTTTAATTTTTGTCACCTGCCAAACAACTGAAATGGTGTTCATTGGACTGAGAGATTATAATTGGAATCACTTAGAACTGCAATTGTCGCGCATGCACTTTTGTTTACCTTGGGATGTTGTCATCAACTGTGGCGCATCCGTACAAAAAGACGATGACCCCCACTAGTGAGGCAGGAATTAGCATCTGGGTATACAGGCCCAGCCAGGCAAAGTACAGCCCAATCTTCTCACCAAAATACTTCCTAAAAACCAGGACAAACAGATCAAAATCATTTTTATTACACAAATCTGAACTGTAGTGTTTTGTTTCTCCCTTCTTTACCACTATTTGCACAGACACAAAGCAAATTGTGAATAATTTTCTGCATTTCTAGTTATACTGTACACATCTGTAATCTAGCTCATTAATATGATGGAAGAATAAATTGTGGAAAGCAGGAGGTGGCTTATTGTGGAGGTGGATGATGGCTGTGTAATGTTGTCAGAATGCAATATGTGAGCTAATTAATATAGTGCTTATCCTACACTCTTAATCAACCTCACATCCAGACAGTTTAGAATCACCAATTAATTTAATATATATGTGGGAGGAAGCAGGGGTAGAACGAGTTAGAAAGACCAGGGTGTATGTGCGACTAGTGTTTATTGATGATGTGACTGCTAGAAGCTGCGGGATGAACATTGAATGGCACAGAGTCATACTCTGGAATGAAACACAATGTGCTTTTTAGTCACGAGAGACAAATCTAAAGACAAAGAGATCCACAATCAAGCAGCAACTGAAGATGGCTGCAGTAAGGGCCTGCAAAACATCTCAAGGGAAGAAACACAGTATCTGAAACAGTGAGAAGGTTCAGAGTGTCTAAAAATGGCTGTATAGTTTATTTGAAAACTTATTATAAACCCTCTAAATTGAAGCTGAGATTCTGCACTTTAATCACATTGCAGTCGCTTTAAAATCTACCCTGGTGTCACAGTATGTAAGATTACAAAAGCTATGTCATTTTTCAAATACTTACAGATCTTATATCATATACATGAAGGCATGTCCTTACCGCACGAGTCCGATTGGCTGGTACTTGTAGAATACGCTGTAGTTTGCCCACTCCTCATATAAAAGCTGGAAAAAATGTTCACATACGTTTTATGAGTGTGTGTGTGTGTGTGTATGCAGCAGTAAAATAAGTAAGTGGACAGTAAAAGGTAAATATATATATTTCTAAAGTGAACTAGTGAACTTTCTCAAGACTTATTCTGGCATTTTCACATTTTTACCTTTCTGTCATTGGGGTCTGCGCTCTCCTCATCAATCTCTCCCTGAAAGAGAATACAGGAAGTTGAAGTTTGTAAACTTGGTGTTTGCTCTTACTGTAGTACTTCATCAGTGCACACTTTCTCTTGAATTACCTGCAAATCATATCTTTAATATTCAGCTATAGTGTCATTAGCAGCATGACTTGAGGTTCTTCAGTTGTCCAACTGGCTCATTAAATTGTAAACCCAGCTCTGCGCCACTGAAAAAATACTATAACTAGCCCAACTCCAGCAGTCATTTCAGGCCAGATAAAGTTAGCCATACCTGTTCTTACTATAAAGTTTATCCTCACAATTTGGTCCTAAACAGAAGCCCCTGGTGCACCACAATCCCATTCACATTTCAAATCAATTTTCCCCAATCAGACAGCTACACACCCGTAATACTCTGGTAATTGGCCACCCTATTCTTAGACACATGAACCTGGAGACTTCAGTAACCATAGCTGACTGTCTTCCAAGGGCCAGAGCAAATCCTTCAGTTTGCCTCTATCCCAGAGTGGAACAAGGGACTTAAGATCCAGCAGTTTTATGGTTAAATTAATACAGGGTGCTATAAACAGAGTAGACCTCTATGTGGTTTTGCTATAGTTAATCATCATCATGTAAATGTAATCTCTATAATGAATGAGATGTATTGACATGCAGTAAAGCACTGCTTAGACAGGTTGTGTGATACAGGAAAGTATTGAATGTGCCAACAGCATGAAGAGCGTGAGTGTGTGTGTGTGTGTGTGTGTACATGTATGTTTGCATGTGCATGTGTAATAGGTGTAATAGGTGTGTGTGATACATATGGCCAAATGAGTATAAAGGAGGACTCCTAGGAAGGTGTGGTGTGCATCCTGTATCGTCCTGTGGCTGAGTAGAGAGCAACAACAGAAGAAAGGACTTTGGAGTTTACAAGTTTCAGCTGGAAGCACCAGAGGATTAACACTTCCCAACCAACGTGGACTAATGAATTGGAATTTTAATTTTTGGTGTTTACTCTGCTTGGCCGTGTTGGATTAAGGTCTCAAAGGAGTTGGAGGATGTGCTGACTGATTGCTTCCCCATTTGGCTTTATCAGGCTTGAGACGGAGATGAGTGCATTTATCTCAAGACCAGTATAAGAAATCAGCATTAGCATAGAGTAGATCAGCTAGATTAGGATAAAATTCAGGTGATTTGATTATGTGATTATTACGAATTGATTCAGTCTTTGCTTCTAAATTGCTTTAAATATACTTTTGTCAAGTAAAGGTAAAAGTATAGGTTCTTATTTTCTCCTGGCTACTAAACCAATTTTACCAAGTGCACTGCTCATAAGTGGTGCTGTTAACGGAAGTGGCTGAGAAATCACACTTGACCTGTAAGGCGACCTAAGCAGTGGCCATCTGAGAAAGCTGGATAGACATCTAGACATAGGCAGTTCGAGGTAGGTGAGCCTCCTCAAAACTGGCTCAAAAATCAGGTTCTGCATTGTCTGTCCAGACTTCCTGTATAGGAGCGACCGGCCAATCCAAAATGTTCATAAACAGGCCAAATTGTGGAAAAAAAAAAAAAAAGTTTGGAAAAAAAAAGAAAAAAAAAATATAAAAAAAAACAAAAAAAAAAAAAAAGAGAAAA
>VUQR01013251.1:0-19336 GCA_015108515.1 Hemichromis elongatus | reverse complement strand
CTGTCCAGACTTCCTGTATAGGAGCGACCGGCCAATCCAAAATGTTCATAAACAGGCCAAATTGTGGAAAAAAAAAAAAAAAGTTTGGAAAGACAAAGCCCAGATTAATTTCCACAAAATCGATAGAAAGAGAATAGTGTAAAGAAGGAAAGTAACCGGTCATTATCCAAAATTTACCTCATCATCTTTCCAACACGACGCAGGTTATATCATGTATGACTGTTAATGGACCTGTAGTGTTCAATGTGACTGCTGATAGAAGCAGCAGGATGAACTGAAGTGTACAAGATATACTCTCTGCTCAGATTCAAAGAAATGCTGAAGAACTCATCAGCCAGAACTTCACAGTGCAAATGGAAAATATCCCAAACAAAGTGTAAAAGCAACCCAAGAGTTTCTCAAGACAAGCAATTGTGATATTATTGGATGGCCGCGCCAATCACCTAATCTCAGGAATTTCAGTCGCTGAAGATAAATCTGAAAACAGGCAGGATTTTAGACTAGAGAAGGGGTGAAATTAATGCAATTTATTAATGTGGTTGATGCAATGCTTTGGTTAAACCCCCTGAAGTAAAGATCAACATCTAAATTTTACGGTCTTTAAAATCAACTTGGGTACTGTACAGGAACAAAATTACCAAAAGAAACCACAAAACAAAACAAAGTTGTAAACACACCACTGATGTGTCACCAGCAAATAAACCTTCACTGTAAGGCACTGCACCAACATGTTATACTTAGTAAACTAAAAAAAACACTGATATTTCTAATCCAATAGTTATTTGCACTAACAAAGATTGTACTTACATCATGAAGAGGATAAGCTGCAGTATACACACCACTACCAAGGAGACTGGTGATACCTGCCAAGAAAGCATAAATGCAGATGTTGATACAGAGTCTAAAATATAATACTCCAGAAATGTGACAGCACTGGGTCAGTCCATCTCTGTCTAATTTTTAGAATATTTTCATCTCTGATTTGCATAAAAATGTTGAAATAAAAACATGTCTTACTACCAAGGTGTCACACAAGAAACATCTCAGGATGGGTAAAACCAATGAGCTCTCTCTAGACCTCTGCAACCTTATCGTCACAAAGCAAACTGATGGCATTGGTTACAGAAGAATTTCAGGCCTTGTTTTGCCATCAAAGGATTTAAGCACCAACCAACGGACTTGGGCATCTTGCAAGTTGTACAGAAGAAAAATACTTAAATGACTGCTGCTAAAGGTGGTTCTACAAGCTACTGAATCATGGGATGTACTGAGTTTTCCTCGACTCCACAGAGACTCAAAAGTAATTGGACAATTGACTAATAAGTAGCTCAGGAATAAGAAGCCTTGAACACTTAAGTAGATGAGAGTAGAATTCTTTGCTTGATTCTGTAAAACATCTTCACAACATGAAACCATGTGAAGGTTGCTCTTGAAGAGAGACACATATCATTTCACAAGTCCAAAAGTAAGAAAAAACCTTCCTGAATGTTCATACAGAAGGTTTGCCACTGGTTACTGTTAAGAACAGGAAGGCCAAAATAAAGTTTAGCAGAAAAAAAATCAAAGAGAGTTTGCCCAAATAAAACTCTTTGCCCAGATGAAACCCAGATGAACTTGTACCAGAATGATGGGACGAGA
Source organism: Hemichromis elongatus (assembly GCA_015108515.1). Classification (NCBI taxonomy): domain Eukaryota; kingdom Metazoa; phylum Chordata; class Actinopteri; order Cichliformes; family Cichlidae; genus Hemichromis; species Hemichromis elongatus. The sequence continues at coordinate 17,698 of VUQR01013251.1, read as the reverse complement.
AAAGTATGGAAAACAACTCATGATCTGAAGCATATCACATCATCTGTTGGCCATGGGTAAGTATAGCTGTTAATGGAATCGGATAAGTAGAGTTTATTGATGATCCAACAGCTTAGAAGGCTACATGCTTGATTCTGCAAAGCTGATCGGGCAGAGCTTCACAGTGTGAATACATTTAGATAATGACTCAAAGCAAACCGCAAACGTGACTCAAGAATTTCTCAAAGCAAAGAAATGGGATGTTGTTCTTTTGTCAAGTCATATACCTTTTCACAATCAAAAAGAGCATGATTTTTTTAGTGAACTGATAACAGAGACCCACAAAATGGTAGCAAGTAAAGGCAGGCCTGACAGAAGGTCTCCATGAAGTACAGAGCATTTAGTGAAGCCCGTGGGTCCTACACTCAGGGTTAGGGACTATAGTTAGAACAGTGGTTATGGTTAGGGTTAGGGTAAACCACGTGTGTGGTGTGAATGTGTTTTTCCAAGTCAGGACATTATGACATCACAACAATGTGATTGGTTGCAGTACTTGCAATGCTGAACTTGGACCAACAACTGTAACAGTGTTCCAGGAAACACAACATCACTGGAAATGAGATCATGTACTCTGAGATAGGCCTCAAGACAGATATTTCTTTGGGTCTCGCTCTCTCTCTCTCGCTCTCTCTCTCTCTCACACACACACACACACACACACACAAGGACAAAAATAGTAACCTATAGCATCACTGTGCCAAACATTCACAATCCTCATTCAGCGATCCCTTCCCACTGACCAGTTTCTAGATGTGTCACACACACACATGTTACAGAATGAGTGGATATTTTCATCATGTAAGTGGTAACAATGTTTCCATCTTTTACAAAAACACAAATTATTTATCCATCAGAAGTTTAACCTTCAGGTGTCGTATTCAGCACACACAATAATGTTATAATTATTGTTATTATTTGTTTATTTATTTTTTTAATGGACTTTAAAAGAATTTTAAATATTGCTGTGCACACTAACTACTCTGTAAGTCACTCCCTAAAAAACAAATCTTCGCATAGTTGACATCATAGGGTTTGGAGGCATTTTACACAAATGACAAAGAGCAATGTTAGGATCTACAAATCATATATTTCCAGCATCTTGCCCACCATTAAAAACTCAGAAAAGACATTTTAACTAGCGGAGACTAAAACAACTTAGTCTACAATTCTGCAAAGGATCCTGGTCACTCTTTCATTTAATAGGGGAAAAAGGTAAAAAGAATATGTGTACATTAACATTTGTGTAGCACCAGTGTGAGCAATCATGAAGAATCGAAAGATCAGTATGCTTCAAAATATAAATCCCATGAAAATACATTTCTTTTTCCCCCAGAAGTTAAAAAGATTGATTTTTTTCCCCAAAGGAACTCAAGCAATGTTAAGTTTTAAATCTAAATTTGTTTTTGATTTACTTAAAATCCAAGCAGATACCAGAAGACTAAATTATGATATGTAATCACAAATACTAGTAATTATCTGACTTTAGTGGCAAAAACAGAGAAACACATTTAGACTTACCCATGCTGTACTTGGCCTTGCATTTTGTTCTTTTTAGTATTTCAAAAACCTGAAAAGGAAATAAAAAAGAACTTCACACATGCTTCAAAAGGTAACCCAGAAGGAGAATATCAGCCCGTACATTTTAATTTCCCACACAATAATAAAATTATACAGCATAGATCAAGTCTGCAGTGACAACAAAATTAAGTTATTTACAGTTCTTCCCAAGAGAACTACTACTACTACTACTAATAAAATAATTAAAAATAATAATAACAACAACAACAACAATAAATAATAATTATAATAATAATAATTATTATTATTGTTATTATTATTATTATTACACATGTATCTCAGGATAACCTGTAACTGTAGGGATAATAGTGTTTTCCATAGAGAATGTGTTCATTTTTTTAATGGTTCAGAATAGTTAGTGGAATAGAGGCGAATACTTTGTGAAATGTACAACCAAAGGTCTGATCATCAGTCATTAGTTCAGTCTACAATTCCCAACTAAGGGCTTTATATGAGATAGAGCAGGTATATATATATATTTATACAGCATTAATAAAAAAGAAAAAGTAAAGATAAGTTTAGTTAAAAGTTATTTTAGTTAAAAGTTAGTTTAAAAGAGTGAAAGTAAGACTGAACCTGGTAAAAGAGATAAATACCCAAGAGATTCAAGATTCAAGATTTTTATTTTGCCATTTGCACACAGGTCCATGTACACTGGAGTCACACTTACAATATGAGTCAGACAAGTTGTATTGGTTGCCTATTTGCCTAGAATTTCATATACTTCAAACCTCAAGTTTTAATGTTTGAAACATACATTTATGATGGAAAATAGAATTAAAATAACTTTAGTTAACGTTGGTTAGTTTCTTATACACAGTATGAGAGAAATCGTGAAAGCTAAAACATGCTGTCGTATTTTGGTGTTGTTTATACACAAACTTGGACTTACTATTGAGCTCCTGGTTTTGCTGTCAAAGAAGTAATCTTTGTCTGAGAGATCAAATCTGTCAACATACACATAAATTAAAATAAATAAAAAACAGGTGATCAGGCAAGAATCAATCCAGGCACATACATAATACCACGGGTGGGAAAGACTCCAATCTGTCTCGTTTGACAGCTTTGGAAAATGTGCAGAAGGGTGTAAATTTCCCCCAAATGCAATATATACTACACCAAAGTAATTAATAGATACACAATATAAACAAAAACAATAAAAACAGAAATCTTCCTGACTTTTTCATTGAGGGGACACTTTCTATGAATAAGACTTCTGATGTGGGGATTGATGCCACACATTTATTTATTCGTACGCACAGATGTCTTTTGTCTGTTTTTCTTGTGTAGAAAAAGCTGAGATTTACTGTTGAAATTGCACCTTTTTTTTTTCTTTTATTAAGTGTGAAGTGAGCCGTATGTGGCCCATGATGTAAAGTCTCCAGCAGGTCGGTCCTGGAGATGAATTCTTTTATTCCGTCCTTCACCAGAGAGGTGAGAAACAGTGTAAATTGAAAAGGCCCCTCCCCTTATTTCAGTGTAAAGCCAGCGTCCTTTATTTCACTTTGGTAGGTTCTGGTCTCAGATTAAAATGTCTCATGTTTTGCCAGCAAAAGCTGAAATGTTACAGCGCACATTCATTGAAAAACCTAAAGATTACACTAGCCATCAATTATCTCATACAACAGAAGGAAACTGCTGAAAAGTAAAAAACAAACAAAAACAAAAGCCTATAGATGACATTGAAGCTAGTTTGGCGAAAAAAGGAGGACAAAGAAAAAAAAAGTTCTGTCCTCATATTCTTGACCATTTAAAAAATCACATTGATGACAGTTATGCTAGATTATATAGCTTCAGATCTTTTCCACTGAGTAAAAACTTGGACTTACAGGTGTTGCTTCTCCCTGGAGAATGTGTGTGACAGGTGTTTGATGTTCTTGGGTTGATGTTCCTCCACATGTGGGTGGAGGGGCTCCAGAATTTTACTAATCAGAGTGCTGATCTTCTCCACAATACTGTTTGACTGCTTGACCTCATAGACCTTTAAACACACACACACACACACACACTCCGTTAACATCCATTGCTAATATATTCAATGAGATTTCACGGGGCTTCATAGTTGTGAAGTTAATGTAAGATTTAAGTTGATTTAATTCACCTTCATTTATTTATCACCAAGTCACAGCAACAGTCACCTCAAGACACTTTATATTGTAAGATAAAGAGTCTGAAATAATACAGAGAAGTTTATCCCTGATACTCACCATGCCTGCACTCTCTTATTTGCACTGTCCTGATTTGGATTGTTACCTACTTATATTTAAACTGATCTATGTGCACTACCTTATTTATCACCAAACTACAACAAGGTGCTTTATTTTGTAAGGTAAAGACTGTATTTAAGTGATATCCTAAATGGTACAAAAATAAAACAGTGCAAGTCAGGTGCAATAACTAACAGGTAAATGCTGACTAAACTAATCTAAAGATAGGGGAACTAATTAGAACTACACGCTAAAGATTAAAAAAACCTTCAAGAACACGAGAAATGTAAACCATAAACAAACTAAAGGGAACATGACCAAAAAAACCACAAAACAATAGCTAGAAATCCTTCTATGTAAATACATTTAAATTTTATTCTGGACTTAACAGGGAACCAATGAAGAAAAGCCAATATAGGAGAAATACATTCTCCCTGTCAGTACTCTCGCTGCATTATTTTGGATCAAATGAAGAGGTTTATTTTATTATTACGTTTTAGAACAGCCTAGAGTGCATGAACTAGTTTTTCGGTATCACTCTGAGACGGGATTTTTCTAAATTTAGAGATATTGCACAAATTCTAGAAAGCAGTCCCACACATTTGTTTAATATGAACACTGAAGGGTCAAAAACAACTCTGAGATTCCTCACAGTGTTACTGGAGGCCGAGGTTATACAATCCCGAATAAGCCTCTACGAACTTTAGGACTGAATACAATAACCTCATTATTGTCTGAATTTAGAGCTCATCTAGGCCTGACATGCCTGTAGTTTAACTCGTTAGTTAAACCCTGCAACCTACTGACCTAGTTATAAACTACTTAATATACTCATTGAAAAAAGTAAAAGTCATATTAAAATTGTGCAATTTATGATCATTTTTAAATTTCTAAAAGTCCTGCACTTTAATCCTCAACTTATGTATGTGATGCACAAACAGATTCTTCACATTTAACACAAGGGAAGTTAAAAGCATAAGTTACAAACACAGAGATCCAGGCGTTCTTTTATGAAATAGAAACTATAGAATTTATATATTTAGTAGTTGTTATGACGACACACGTGTGCTTACAGTTGCCACTGTTATGACTTTTCAGCCTGCCGTATGTATGCCATGTCTGCTTGTTGTTAGACTTTAACACTGCTTGTTTGAACAATAGTTTGGATATTTGATACTGACTCTAAATTGCCCATTTGAAATATATCACACAGATGCAGTGCAGAGTGCATAGAATGGCATTTTTGTTAAACCAAATTTTTTAAAGACTTACTTTTTTAGTGGGCATCTTTAACTTCATGAATTCGGCTTCTCGACAAAGAACGTTCCAGGGAGCGTGGATTTTCACAAAATACACTCCTGGAATCTTGCCCTAAGAGGGAAACAGCTTTTTTTTAAAAAACTGTATAAAACTCCTGTATAGTTTTATTTCATATTCAAAACACAAATAGAGAAATAAAATAATATTGCACATGTATATTTAAAAATAGCACACCACTAACAATGGGTTACTACTGGTGAAAGGTTTACTGGTTTCCACATGGTCCTACAAGCAAACTACAAGCAAGCATAATGAAGGCCTATAGGGTCCTGTGGAACTTGAATAGGTCTAGGCATTCCAGGATCCTTGTGTGGGACATTGTGTAACAGGCTTTCTTGAAGTCAATCCAGGCACTGCACTGGTTGGTCAGTCTGACCTTGCAATTTCAGGTGACTGCTCTACCAGCAGCTGCTGTTTTGCTCCTCCGATATTCCTGCCAATACCTTATTGTGCCCTGCTCACGTATTGAGTCATGTGCCTCTTCATCTTAGCCACTATGATGCCTGACAGGAGCTACCATGTGGCAAGTTATTGGCTGGTAGTTACATGGGACCGGTCACATTTCTGGATGCTTGGGGATCAGGACTGTCTGCCTTAGCAGTTAGCCATTCTGGGTGTGTTTCATCTGCTAGCAGCTGGTTCATTTGCTGTCCAACTCTTCATACTGGAGACCATTTCTTGGATGTGGATTACAGCTGGTTTATTCTCCTGCCTTCTATCTCTGTGGTATACCTCCTCAAATGACTGGTCAAGGCTGTGAGTCTTTACTTGGCAGTTTCCAGGGATGGACAGCTTGCTTAATTTCTTAGGCATTTTCTTCAATCACACCTTCCTGCAGCTCCGATAGTTGGTGAACTTCCCTTTGTGCTGCCTTGATCTTGGCCTCTAGTCTCCTTCTCCATGGAGGGCACTGGTAGCTGATGAGTGGGGGCCTCTCCTTGTAAGGCCACGAACTTAAGAGTCAAGATTTTAAATTAATATCTGAAAGTAAGTGGAAGCCAGTGTACTCTTTAACAATGGGGTGATATGAGAGAATTTGTGAGTGTAAGTTAAAAGCCTTGCTGCAGCATTTTGGACAGTTTAAAGGCGATTTATGGAAGCTTTTGACAGACGAGGAAAAGGGGCATTACAATAGTCTAATCAGGGAGAAGATAAAAATATGAACAAGCATCTCCAATTCTTGTTTAGAGACAACAGTCCTGAGTGTAATGATATTTCTTAAGTGAAGAAAGCAAGAGCGCGTCACAGATTTGATGTGGGCATCAAAAGTCAAAGACTAAAAATGAACTAAGCAGTAGCTTTTACAGTGCATAAGAAAGCTCCCAGACGGTGTCTTATTTGGGGATTAATGCTCTCTGGAGCCATAATTAAACACTCTGTCTTGTCTGCATCAAGCCACAGAAAATTGTTTGCTGTCCAACTATTTATTTTCTTGAGACAGTCCATTAGAATGGATAGTTTATCCAGTTCATAACGTTTGAAAGAAAGGTACAGGTGAATATCGTCTGCATACAGATGATAAGAAATAAGAAGAAGAAATGGTTTTAAAACTAAAACTAATTCAGAACTAATAATCTGGCCTAACGGTAGAACATGAAATGAGATCCGCATGGAACTTAAAACAGATCTGAAAAAGTTAAAAGTTTCACATTTAGACCAAAAGTCTTGTAACCACAACAAATTCAGTGAACCACTCCAAGAGCTCCCCGAGGTGTGGTAGAAGGGACTGTTTTCTATCTATCTATCTATCTAGAACGCGTTAATGTGGATTTAATCCATGGTAATGCTGACAAGCCCCGTTAACAGTAGATGAAACACTAGATGCCGATTTAACCCTCTTTAATGTGTTAATGCTGACAGCCCTAACATGCTGCATACACCGGAGCTTTCTTGTACCAAGCTACAGAGTTTGCGACTCCTAATATTGTCGATTTTCTGTTGTAGGTTTTTTCCGTTTTCACAGCTTAAGGATGGCTTAAGTATAGAGAGCTCCTGTGACCGCATGTTGTCTGTTCACAGCAAAATCTTTCAATTCCAAGCACCACACCTTAGATCAACTCCAGGCCTTTTATCTGCTTAATTGATAATGACATAATGAAGGAGTTGCCCACACCTACCCATGAAATAGCCCTTTTGTCCAGTTACCTAAACTTAAACCTCCTAAACCTTTCACCCAATTTGCACGTGGATACCCTCAAATGAAATCTGATAGTGTACACATTATGTCCATGTCCATTTCATAACTATAACTGGAAGATGTTTCATTAAAAAAAAAACAGTAAAAAAAAATCAAAACTTGCATCAATGTCCTAATATATGTGGACATAACTGTGTGCAAATTACTAGAATTACTAATTAGGCAATACTGACTCGAACACCCGTGTGTCACGAGAGTAGACTGATTTTTTTTTTCTGTGTATTCTGTTTCAGGAAAATTGATCCTGCCATCTCTCTCTTCCCTGTCTGTTGATATAAAGGTCCAGCTTACTGGACGTTTGCAAAGACTGGAGATTTTTACCAGAATTAACCGAGTATCAGCTAATACTGGCAATTATCAAAATGTCAGAAATCAGATAGTCCCATGTGTAGAAAACCAGGAATTTAGACTCTGTGTGGTGTTCACAACCTCAGGTCAGCTGTAGACACAACTATTTTCTATTTTTATTCTGGCATTAGGACATCTTATACATAGACAGAATATCAGTTTCCACTTTTAAGTGACTGATATATAGATACATCTAAACTGCAACCCTGCAAATAGTTTTAAAGAAACTGGCTGCCTCTTAAAATATTGCAGACATTCAGACGTGGTTATCTTCTAAGTTTTGCAGTTAAATATAAGGTTTGTATGTTATAGGGTAAATATAAACCGCAGTCTGTGCAAAAACTATAGTCTGTGTTAAAAATCTACAACTAATTGTTATTATTAGACACTGTCACCACTAGACAAAAATTTCAAGATCAAATCAAATTGTAAATCTGCCAAAAGTGTGAAACAGCATCGCAGAGCATTAACACTAACAATTCACAATTAGAACATCCAACTGCAATGAAAATTCATTCATCATGCTCAGATCGTGCTTTTCTGGCATGATCTGCGGCACTTAAAGAGTCGCAGTTTTCGATCCAGTAGATCCTTGGAGTACAATGGCAAATTTTGATCCTCATGAAAGTTCGTTGTTGACTTCATTTTTAAAACTTATGCCATCTTCAGTGTACAGCACATGGTCCAGAGATGTCTCCAACAGGTCTAAGGTCAGGACTTCTGTGTTTATACAGCAGTTGATCACTACTGGAGACACCAGTGAACTGATGGCATGGCTGCAGCCTGACGTTAAAGGTGAGGTTGCTTTTGCTGGTGTTGTGTCCTTTAACAAGGAGACTGACACAAAAATGCACCTTCAAATATATCATAATATCTATATATATATGGACATTTGTTTCAACTAGAATGAGTCGGAAATTCATTCTATTTACTTTACTTTCTATTGAGTTTGAAGGCTTGTGTGATCAAGTGTGTTTCAGTGGATTATGTATAGGTGAGAAAGGCTGAGATGCACAAAAGTGGAAACTGTGACCCGCAGGACAGTTTCATTTCTGTATCTCTAGTGCACATGCAGATCTAAATGTGAAGCACACACACATCCATTCATACATTCTTCTGCTGTTCTTTATGATGAACAATCAGCTGAGTGAGCTTCAAGCTTACAGACATATCTCTCATGGTAAGGATGTCAACCCCCTGAGGGTCATTCAAGGGCCATACACAGATACACCTGTTTGACTGCTTGTAAATACACACATTGAAACACCCAATTAAACAGCAGCAACTTAAGTTAAGACAACCCTTTAGAAATTCAAAATGAGCTTCAAAATGATCCCCCTGTCAGGACCCCTGAGAGTGCTTTCTAGTGTAATGCATATAAGTTCATGAAAGGTTTCATTGTGGAAGCATTCACATCACTGAATGAGTCGTTAGTCCGTCATCATTTTCTGCAGGGGTGATAATAGGTGTAAGGGGCTCCTCTTTATATTTTAAAGAAGTATCTGACAGTACAGCTTCACAGCAGTGGTGGTGAAGCCTGATGTCTGTGTTAGAGCTCTAAAACTGCAATAGCTGAAAACTGAAGCAGCAAACTTAGAGCTAAAGGTATCAAAACAAAAAGTTGTCAGTTTGAAGTTATGCCTCCCTCTAGGGGAGTAGGTGATGGTTTCCTATCGCGGCAGAGAAATATTAATTGGCTTGTACCAAGATTAAGAGTTCTTCCTTCTGTCATAGACATTAAATTTGTGGGTGATCATGGCTCAAGAGGTGGAATCGGAAGGTTACCGGTTCGAGCCCCGGCTCCGACTGTCTCGGTCGTTGTGTCCTTGGGCAAGACACTTCACCCGTTGCCTACTGGCGGTGGTCAGAGGGCCCGGTGGCGCCAGTGTCCGGCAGCCTCTCCTCTGTCAGTGCGTCCCAGGGCAGCTGTGGCTACAATGTAGCTCACCATCACCAGTGTGTGAATGTGTGTGTGGCTGAATGTAGTGTAAAGCGCTATACAAATACAGGCCATTTACCATTATTTAAATTTATGCTTTTTTGCTACTGAAACTATGAGATATGCCATGATATTGATACTTTAAGTTTGGTTACAGAAAACCTTATAGAAAATATAAAAAATATTTTATCTTCAGATTGTGACACTGACAGTGGGTGTAAAGCTAATTTGGCTGGATTTAAAAAAAAAACAAACAAACAAAAAAAGCTTAATTGTGTTTTTTAACCTTGAAGATCTTGTGTGGCTAGCTCTGAGGTTACAAGGGCTCAGAAATGCATGCAAAAATAAGATGAATTAAATGTATCAAAATTCAACATATTCCAATGAGTTTTGAGGGCCTTTAAATGGAAAATCTGTCATTGTATTAGGTTAAAAGAAAAAAACAAAATGAGCTTGGTGGGAAGCACACACTGAAATGAAATGACCAAATGAGGCCAGTCAATTTTTGTAACAGATAATTATCAAAACTTACATCTTCATCTTTTTCCAGCTCTAGCCCCATGTCTCTCAGTTTTCCCTCAAACTCCTCCCTTCTGAATGCCTTCTGATCCTCCTGGCCATTGAAGATTTCTCCTGAACAGCCCAACTCCATGTCGATGACGGCTGATGAATGTAGGGAAGATGAGTCTTTCGTCCTTTGTGTTTCTTTGGCTCGGAGCTTTTCGCCACAGCTCTGAGGACCGTGGCGGAAGCTGCGGGTAACAACATTCTCAGTGAGGAGATGCACTGACTGGCGAGCGGAGTGACTTCCACTCGACTTCTTCACTGAATAGGTGAGCACGTAGTCAACGCGCCGTTGACCATCCTGGAAGAAGAGCCCATGCTGGGAGCGGGTATTTTCCTCTGGAGTTAGAGCCTTCAGCCGCTGGAAATATGCAAATTTAAACCAGACATGTAAGAGCGAGAGCTTAGGCAACAGGATTTATGCATTCATAAGTTGACAAGAGTGGCTGCAAAAAATGCATAAAGAGATGGGGAGAATATCAGGGGTGTTGCCATTCTTTGTCTGGCACCATTAGATCACCAGCATGGTTTGATGATTTAACAATTTTATTCACATATGCTGTTTGTTTGTATTTTAATATACATAAATCCCTATCTCATGGAAAGAATGTAAAAATAGCAAGATTTCCTTTCTGGACATTTATCAAGCTATTCTTTTAATGAGCTTTTTGCTTGTCCGTACCGGCACTGAAGGCTTATACACCAGCTACAGTTTAGTGCAGTTTACGATCTACAGAAGGAACTTCATTTCAATCCTTCTCATAACTTAAAGCAGCAGTGCCTGCCTTAAATAATGAGCAGTGCTGACAGAGCGGCAGTAGCGCTCTTAAAGACAGGATCAATGTAAAAGTTTTGGTCATGTTCAAGGCTATTTTAAGTTTTTTTACCAGCAAAGTATTTTGAGTTTTAAATATATTAAAATAGCTTCAACTGCTGCACAAGAACATCAAATAGAAGGCTGTAACTCATGTAGTTTTTGTTTCCACGTACCAGCCTACATAGTTCTTCAAATATCTACAAAAACAAATAAAAAATGTTAAATAATTTTTGTTTCGTCAGTAGGAAAAACTTATGGCCAACCATCAATTGTTCAGTTGGGTCAGTGAGGATGAAGCATTACATCAAATCCAAGTCCAAACTATTATCAAATAGATGTTATTCCGTGCTTTTATTTATCTTGCCTTATCTGTCCCTCTCTCTCTGTCAGTCTCCGTGTCTCTAGCAGAGAGGCTTACCTTAAACTTGCCGTGGAAGATGACGTCTCGTAGGAAATGCGGTGTCTGTTGCTCAGACTCCGAGGTTTGAGAGAAGTTGACTTGATCTTCCACATTCTCTGTCATTGTCCAGGTAGAAAAACGGTAAACTGATGTGGTGAAGCGTTGATTTCTTAAAGAGAATAGTCCTGGTTCTGCCGTAGGTCTCTCTGTGTTTGCCTCCTGTTTGAGATTTTTCACTATATGACTCTGCTGGGCTTTGATAGCCCCGCCTCTACTCTTATTTTTCTCTGACTTGCCACTTTTCTGTGTTTGTCTTCCTTTAAAGCTCTGTTTAAAGCCCTGTTTTTGTCTGGATTGTGGTGCTACTAAAGTGAGTGAGCAGCCTTGTTACTTGAGATGCATTCTGCAAGCCAAGATCTAAACTTAGACAACGATAAAACTCTGATGAACACAAGGTGCCCTGCCTCACTTTCTCTGTATTTGCTAAACTGTACCAACCTCAATACACAGTGTGCCTCCTTCCCTCACAGTCTCCTGCGTAGCTCCTTACTATTGCAGTGTTAATAAGCACTTTTGCAGGTTATTAGCATGTGTTATTTATTGATTTTTTTTTTATTGTTTGCGACGGTTTTCTCTCCAATACTGTAATGAAAGAAAACCCAGCAGCTGTTGTTAAATAATTTTTTTTTATTTTAATTTTTTACTGCTTATTCAACTCAGGGTCATGAATAGCTGGAGCTTATCCCAGCTTTAATGGGGCAAGAGGCAGCGTATACCCTGGACAGGTCCCCAATCTCCCTAATTCATGTCTTTGGACTGTAGGAGAAAACCAGAATATAAAAAAAATAAAAATTAAAAAAAAAATGCCCACAGAGACACGGGGAGAACATGTAATCTCCTGGATCCGAATCCAAAACAACTTGCATGAAAACATTGTGCAACAAAGTGTTTCGTTTGGTTCTATGCAGGTTCTCGGTCACCCGGGCCATGGTAGGCCACCAATGCCTTGAAAGAAAGTGAATAGACTTCTTTAAGTTCCTTGAAGACATTTCACCTTTCATCCAAGAAGCTTCAAAAAAGGAACCCTAAGAAGTCCAGTCACTTTCTCTCTAAGCTCCTTTATTTGGACTGTCTTTGTTCAAAATGTACAGCCAGGTCCGTTTGCAAAAAAATGAGCACTCAGCAATTTCAGTTGTATTATTTTAATGTATACAGAAGTCAAGTACAGAATTATAATAATAGTAAAAACACAAGTTACACGCCTGGTACTCGCTCAACTACATAGAGAAAATGTTTGAAAGAAAAGATGACAGTTATGATATGATCTACAACACTTCAGTGTAGCTGACCACGACGGTTTGGAGTACATAGTAAGTAACTGCTAATAGTAATAGTAATCGACTTGATTACTGCCAGCGTGAGCTTTTATAGTGGAGCTCTAGAATCTTGGGACACTTTTCCTCAAGTATATAAAAAAGTTATCAAAACATGACACTTCAGTGTAATTCTGTGTAGATTTTCCTGTGTGAAGCTGTTCCAGGAAACTGTCCTCTCTTCCATAATTGTTTACTTTGTGAGAACTAGGATCCAAAAACTTTCTGTCCAACCTCTCATTCCTGACACTTCAATCCCACAAGTTTATGTAACACAGCAGCAACATCCGCACTCAAGTGTATTTTTAGACTTTAAGAGTAAAAAAATATACACAGAATCAAGCAAAGGAAAGCAGAGACCTTGTAGAGCACAGGCTGCCGAGCTCTCAAGGGATGCCATGTGTCCGACTCAATACTGGGAGCAAGATATAGGGGTTAAAGGTCAATTCTCACAGGGAACAGCAGGAAGTGGTGTTTGTGTTCACATACTGTAACTCAGCTTTTCTAATAATTGCTTAAAACTTTGTGTATATCAGCCAAATTATGTTTTGACCAGCTGGGGCTTTACGGGTCACACCTCTCTAAGTGTCTGAGACAAATAGCAACCAACAGCTTGTCTTACCAGAGAATTAGGTAACCTTTATATTACAATACAAAAGTTATAGGCTCTTACCCAGAAACCAGAATGCAGTAAAGACATACTTAATGCATTACAACCGTAGGTATCATTGAAAGAACAGTGCAACATCCTGTGAACAGGTGGTATTCATAGGATGGAATTAAATCATCAAATATTTGAAACCACAGATTCAGAACATAATTTTATCTTACACAGCAGATGCGAGTCGATTCACGAGGTACGGCTGGTCAATCAATATTTTTTGAATACCTTTAAATCAAAACTATAATATATTTATATGTGTTAACTACTTTTCTTTAACTTTTAGTGGTTTCCAGCTTCATCAGCGCCTCAGCAGCAAAAAGCTCCAAACTAACAACAACAAGGTGTCTGTGGCTCAGGTGGTAACAGCACATTTAACCCTACAGTGCTTTATTTCATACCAAATACGCACTTTATTTACCTCACAAAGAATAGTTCACTGTTTGCAAACCTTCATGACCTATTTTGTGGGTGGAGCCCAAATGGTGGCATAAAGCGACTGCTGTTGGTTGCAGGGTCATTAACTGGAGCTAACTACACTGGGGTATGAATCGTCTTTTTTGTATACCCTGTGGTAAAACCCAGCGCCTATATGAAGGGAAAAACTCAGGCCATATTAATCTCTAGACAGACTTGTTGCCAAGCCAAGTCAAGGACATAACAGATGTGCTAGCTATACAGATGTGGATTGTAAACAAGTGAAATACTACATACTGATGGGGAACTGCACTTGCACAGCTGGATTAGTGTTCATAAATCAGTTGCTTCTACTTCCTACTACCCCTCCATGTGTAAAAACATGTTTAATGTTAAAATGTAATGTAAAAATTTCTATATAATCTAAGTATTGATTACATCACTTACAGGTTACATCAGAGGCCTGGATAATTTCATGCTTGAGCTGTAGTATTAGTTCAGTAGGCCCTCTATGAATTGCATATATGAATATTGAATATTAAAAACTGATTCTGTTGATCTGGAGCGTTTTCTGTGGAAACCCACCAATTTTCTTACCTGGATGATTGAGTGGGCATCAAGACCTAGATCAGAAGTTTATATTGTTAAATACAGTCTTTTATGTCGGCTAATCATTGCAGGGTCTGTTCATGCTGCAGCCATGCAGTCCCAATGCCTCGTAGAGGATGGGAAGAACAGACACAGCGAGCACATCGGTGACCTGCATGAGATAAGACATGTCCAGCAGCACTGAGTCAGATCAATTTCAGGAAGCCAAAGAGGACAGCCAGCCAGCTCAGACATTCCTAAGAGAACTAGCAGACCTAATGTGAAAGGCATGGACATCTACCAAGTTCAGTTCAGTCATATTTAAAATTAATGAAAATCTGTAGCCAATAGTTGTGCTCTTATAAACTCTATAAAACATATTCTTGGTGCAGAGAAAACAAGTATGCAGCTGTTCTTACTAGAAGGCACCTCACTGAGACAGATTCTGAATCAGATACTGAAAAAGATCTATCAGATCCACTTTCATTTGTTCATGACATAGAGTTATGGCGCCTCCCACCACCCATTATAGAGAAGTCATGAGATGCTGGAGAAACTTAAAAAAAAAGCTTACTGCAGTGTAAAACCCTGGAGCTTATTAGCAGGGAGCCATCAAAATGCAAACTGGCGAGCCTACAGACTAACTTACAGATTTGTTTTCTGAGGGGGCAGAACAGGTGCATACAGCTGGAAAATGTCAGCGTTAATCGCGTTAAAATGGCGTTAACGCAAAACCCACGTTAACGCGGCAAATCTCCGGTAACGAGTTACCGCGGATCGCCTTTGTGTGGGGCTGGACGGCGCTAACGCGTTAATCGAGTTAGCACGGGAAGCTCGATTAACACTACGCAATATATTCAGTTTTAGAAATTATATTCACTGTTAACTGTAACTATGCTCAGAGTGTTAATGATGTCCTGTTTTAACAAACAACACTGTCATATGCAAAACTAGGGTGGCACTTGCCACACTTCTAGATCCGCCCCTGGAACACTTTCTGCTGAAAGCTGAGCCTCTTAGCCTCCTAGTAGACAAACCTAAGCTATTGATTTCAAAATCATACGTAATTATGTTTCCCAGTTATTGCATTCACAAGATTTCCAGAAAACTTACTCTAACCTTGAGGAAAAGGTCACTGAGATTGGAAGTTGTCCAAGATTATTTGTAAATACAACTATCGTATCGATTTGAAGTTCCTACGTTACATCATTCTTGAGTGACTGCATTCACAGTCTTGGTTGTCTACACTTATTGCCCGCCCTGAATGAAATGAAATGAATGAAATTACAGATGTTGAGATAACAGATGTCTTTGACCTGCTAATAGATCTCCAAATTTGACATATTTCTTTATTGGTCAATTTCATGAGGGGAGAGCAATTTTTGAGCTTTTGTGAAATGTGGAATAGGGAATATATCTTTAAGAACAGACTAAACCAACACAGACTCAGGGAGAAACATGCAAAGTCCACCCAGGCAAGGCAGATCGTGTTCTTCTGGTTCCATTCCTGCTCCACCACTAATATGCTGCGCAAGTGGAAAGCATTATAGCATTATCGGATCTCTTACACGAAATTTAAAAACTACAACAGGGAAGTAATGAAGCAATGACTGATGCGCGTCTACGTCTCGGTCATGCGTGCAAAACATTGTTATGCTACATGTTAGTCGCCATCCGTCAAAGTGTTGCTGCAACATTAAAGGCAAACAGTCCTTGCTCATGACTTCAGGGAAGAATCACAAGAATGTGAACTGAATTCTGAGTTTGATGAGGCGCCTGTGTAAAATGTTTTGGAGTTGAGTTACATGAGCCCTCCTTGACCGCTCCCTTTTTAAAAATAGTTTTAATTCTGTACCCGAAGACAACCTCACCATACTAAATCATTCCCTACATGCTCGGTGTCTTCACAATGTCATTTTTAAACTTGCAAACTTATTAAAAATCTCTTCTGGATAAAATGAGCCTTGATATTTTACCGCAGCTCCTATTTTTAAGAAAAATTGGAATTGTTTTTTTATCTGTTGGAGTTAAAGAATCCCTGCTGTGACAGTGCAATGTGCCAAACTAGATAGGATTAGCCTAGCATGTTTTGATGGCAGAAACCAGACCTCCTGGAGAAATGCTGTTCACGCTTAACAACCCCACACACGAGGTGTGATCAAAAAGTTCTGGGAAAGGGCCCCTAAAAATGAAAATCACGCACCACTGGACTGTTTTCAGGTTTGCTGCTATTTTTAAATGTTTTAGTGGAAATTCTGTCGCTTTGCATTGGTCAATCCTGCCTCCTGTTTTTATTTTGACACTGATTAGCAGATGAGTGGCAGCTGTGCCGTAAGTCCCACCTGGCACTGCTTCCTAAACTACCCAGCTCCACCTCTCCCCCCCGCAGCTAACCTTTAATCACACCCCACCACCACGGTTTGGCGCATCGTGCACAACTTCGAGCGTTCATTTCTTTCATGTAACTGGTGGTCCAAGTCTTTTTCCTCACACACCAAGATCTAGCTGTTAGATCTTCTCTGCTAGTAAAATGGTGTGTTGAAAACTTGGTAATCATCACTAATAACTGTAAAAGCAATGAAATGCTTGATTAGCAAATGTGCTACAGGAATACATATGACCACAGCACCAATAACAGATGAGAGCAATAATTCCAGGACTGAACCCCTTTTCTTTCATAGACATTGTGATCCCTCCACATTCTTCTTGCCATTCAGATTAATATCTGTCTGTGATCCTATAAGGTTTGGACCATACTGGGAATGTCACGGTTCTGGGTCTGTGTGACCCAGCATTTTGAGTTATTGTATTTCTTATATTATGGTTTATGTTCCGAGTCCTTGTTTGTACTGCTTTGATTATTATTTCCCTAGGTTTCAGTTATGGCTGTCAGGGATTTAGTTCTTAGGTTTTTGTGTGATGGCTTCCCTGTGTTCAGTGTAGTGTCTATTGTGCTTTTCGGGTCCCTATGTCTTCCGGCTCCACAGTCTGTTAAGTTTACATGTCTAAGTTCAGTCAGTGTGTTTCCTGTTTTACTTTGAAGGTCTGTGTCTCATGTCAGTGTTTCTAGTTGTGCTTCCCTTGTGTCGTCCTGCCTAATCACTCCCAGCTGTGCTCTCCTCCTGTGTCTCATTCACAGGATGCTGTTTGTTGACTTCAGCTCAGCATTTAACACTGTCATTCCCTCTAAGTTAATCACTAAACTTAGAGCTCTGGACATTAACACCTCACTTTGCAACTGGATTATGGA
>VUQR01013250.1:16350-27035 GCA_015108515.1 Hemichromis elongatus | reverse complement strand
AATGCTTTGCCACCAGGTGTGTCTGCTCAGTAACGCGTGTGTGTTTGCTTTGACAGATGTGAAGATTAAAGTCTTAAGATTCAAACAAGAAAAAAAAAAAAAAAACAGAGACAGCTTGTCCTTCAATGTCAGTGTAGGTCCATATCCCATGTAACTGCTTCCGCATATTTCAAGTGTTTTTTTTTCTTCCTTTCTTTATGTTATTTTACTGACATTTTGCATGAAGTATACAGTGTGATTCTGACTGTACAAAATACTATGCAGCCATAGCGTGAGGTGGCTGGAGGTGAGGTTACGAACATTTGATTGGTCAACAGGAGGGGAGACAGGGTGGGTTGATATGAGCCGTGACACCACACTGAAAACTGCAGCTACAACATCAGGAGGTCAAGGGAAAACACGACGAGTCAACGTGAAGATGGGGCTGATGGGATGTTGGAGAGAAAAAGGGTAATGGGTTATCTGGGTGAAGAAGTACAAAGAGACATAGTTGGGTGTGTGGGGGGGTACAGCCCCCCTTTATTCCCTATCGGTCCATTTCATCCAGCAAGGGTGTGGCGTCTCCGGCGATCGACATAGGTGTGCTCTCGATCATTGGGCTGGGCGACGGCCGCGGCGTCATCCTCTGAGCCTTCTTTCGGCCCTCTGCTTCCTTTTCCTTCAGCCACTGCTCGGCCATCTTGCCCCAGTCCACCGCGGAGGAGTTGCTGCTGCTTGGCCTGTAGTGAGAGAGGACAGAGGGAGACGTGTTTATTGGACAGCATATGAAAGGAAACCCATCTGAACATTGTGAGGCTGTGCTGCAGGTTTAGCACCGCCTAGTGACTGAAAACTGCAACATAAACATAAACTGTTGCCTGGCAGACTCTGAAGAACTGCTGTTTTCTACTTACTTTGGCTGCTGCTGCTGCTGCTGCTGCTGCTGCTGCTGCTGCTGCGGCGTCCGTCCTCGGGACGAGGTGGAGGATGACGGCGTGCCCGATGAGTGGCCGTGGTGACTGCTGTGATGGCCGTGATGACCATGATGTGACATGTGGCTTCCATGTGGGTGGGTGTGGGCGTGAGAATGTGAAGACTGGGGGGTGGAGCCGGGATATTGTGGTGTTCCCAAAGCTTGCTGGCTCGGGGTGGTGTATGAGTAGCTGGGCGTCATCATGGGTGTCGCCATAGGTTGCTGAGGTGTGGCAAACACCTGCAGGAAAGAAAGTACACATTGATTGTGAAATGAGTCCAGCTAAAACCACATTCAGTCAGATTTAATGCTGACAAAAATACTGATGACTTCCAATTTCCTTCAATGATGGGGACCCAAAGGTAAACACTCTCGCCAATTTATTCTGATCATGTCAACAAACATGCTAATGTTTTGGTCTTGTGGCCATCTTCAGAAATCGTCTGATACATAATATTTAATGTGGCAAAAACCTTGGGAACTCAATTATTAAAAATTAGACAAAAGGCCAAAATTATCTTCTAATTCAGTTTTCCAACAGTGTCCGGGACAGGTCACCACATCAGCTAATGATTCGTTTTCTAAACTGCAATATCGCAAGCTGGTATTTAACATTTCCACGGTTCCCAATTTATCTCTAGTGGACACCGTGGACAACTTCCAACAGACTGTTGGAGCCATCACAATCCCCGAAACATCCTCTCCTCTTGAAAAACAACAAAGCTGTCCTTACGTGATAAGCAGACGAGCTTCCTCCACCTCCTGTGCTGCCACTGTAGCCGTACTGGCTGGAGCCCCACTGTGCAGGTGTGGTGTTGGGGTTCTGACCCTGGCCCGTGACTGCGGCGATGGCGTTGAACATCTGAGATGTCATGTTGCGCGGGAGGGCGTTGACAGCTCGTGTCAAGTCTAGTGAGAAAAGAGGGAATATAGTAGAAAACAGTAAAATAAATGAGTCTGAGCTGAAAATCTAGATTAATAAATTGGGGGAAGACCGTGGGACTCACCTGCAATGTTAATATTGGCTGGGGTAGCGTTCAGGGAGGCAGGTGTTCTTGTCCGGCTGCTGTTACTGGGAGTGATGCCTTGAATGGAAGAGAAAATGTTTAAACAAACACCAATAATGTATTTTAGTAGCTGTAATATATTTTATAAAGTATAGTTATATCTCTTTCATACCAGGCACAGGCTCCTGATAATGGTCCTTAAACCACCGGAATAGCCCATTCACCGTGGGAAAAATCTGTGAACGGTAGCGGAAGCCATCTGGGGTGATAGTAACATACTCAATCCTATGGAGAGGATAAAAATAAAGCATTACATATGGACAACCATCCTGTTAATCAACCAGAAACCTTACAAAAAAAGTATAATATTTGTACCTTATTTATACATCGAACTTCACATTGTCTTTCCATGGAGTCATTAAAGCAAGAAACAAACATTTCTGCTCACCGTGGTTTTCCACGTGGTTGGTAGCCCAGTATAAATTTTCCTGGTAGATCTTTGCATGCAGAAATAAAGTAAGGAATAAAGGTGGGCTTCTCCCTCTTTGTCCTGATCAACAACTCCTCCATTTTCTGTCCGATAAAGAACAAGATGAGCGAAATGTGTGTGTGAGATGTGCAGCACAGGGCAAAACAAACTGCTCACAACTCAATTCTAAGACCAGTGTCACAAAATAACTCAATATACATACCTCCCTGTTTCCCCCGTTGCACTCCTGGAAGTACTTATGTCCCAGCAGATCCCGGGCAAATGACGCCATTGGCTGAATGTACCGAGCAGTAATTTCATCCAGATCTTCAAACTCCTGCAGTGAATAAAAAAAAACACTCTGTAAGCAACACTTCAACAAAACGAAACAAAACAAAACATAACAAACAGCTTACCTCATTGTTGATCCAGAGCGTGTGCCCCAAGCTAAAAGCATTCTCTTTGCCTTCTTCTCTTACATCAACGTGCTGGTAGATGCCGTCAGCCACCTAAAAAACGTTATATGGAGTCAGAGTGAAGTGTTTTGCATCAAAAAAATCATTTAATTTTTTTGTCACATCTTGCTACCACGTCTTGCTTAAAATGTGTGGACACAATGTTTTTTTTCCCTGTTTGACAACTTTTAACCCTTGTGCAGTGCTCGTTTTCGTACCTTCCAAGTGACTGTGAGGTGGTTTTCTCCCTTGCTACTGGGCCTAATAATTAAGTCACCCTGATCCAAGGTCTCCATCATCTTCTCTGCCTGGTTGAAACTGATGTTGTGGAAGTTGGGGTGGGCAATCACACGCTTTATATATGCTAAACAAAGACAAATGGTATAAGAATGAATGATGTGAAAGTTCATAGTACTAAGTATTAAAGATGTTTTAAAAATGCAGTGCCTTTTGCCACTTCAACATCCAAGGATGTTTTTATACTTGATATACTCACGCGTTCGCTGCTGTTTCTTTTTGAGCTCCTCCTCCTGCTTCTGGTCTTCAGACTCTGTGTCAAAGTCGTAGTAGGTGTCCTTCGGGAGTTTCCATTCATTGGCCTTGTCCATTAGATCGGAGGTGCGACACGTGAGGTCAACGCTGAATTTCTCAATGTCAATTTTCATGATTCGACAGTGAACTGTCATGCCCACCTAAAGTAGTAGGCGTGAAAATCTGTTAATGCAGGTTCTCCAACAGAAAGCCCAAGACAAGGATGAAAAATGGGAAGTACTGATAATACACCTCTATCAGGACTGGGTAGTGTAGGTGGACTAACAGAAAAACAATTGCAGGTGAGATCAACCTAATAAAAGGGGCCTCACCTTCACCCTCTCCTCAGGGTGTTTGACCACTTTGTCACTGAGAAACTTGGTAGGAATGAAACCCTGAACACCATTATCTAATCTGGACCGTACTCCAATGGCCTGACCTGGACATGACCCACTGTCAAAGTGGTTCCACACCTGAAGCGTCACACAAAAACAAAATTATAAACATGACCTTCATGGCTTATCTGTCAATCAGAGACGGAAATAAAGAAAACTCAATGTGTGGTACCTCGCTCAGTTCAGGGAAATTGTCCTGCTGGCAGAAGGGGCACTGCCAAAGGCCTGTAGCATCATTACGGATGGCCTGGTCATAGCTCTCTCCCTGAGGGCGCCGGTGAGCGATACCAGTTACCACACTCGTGATCAGCTTACCTGAAACAAAGAGATGTAAAAAGCATTAATCATAGCCCAAATTTTGAATCACACAGCCTACCAGCATCACTCCACTGAACGAGTGAATGAGATTCTGAGGATGAATTGAGCTTAATTTAAGGCATCATATCTTAGTGTAGTGTATATTACCAATATAAAAGGTCTCTGGAGTCTCCTTGGTGAGCATGTTGAAAACCTCCTCAGTGTTAGGGACTCTGTATGCAACTCGTAAGTCTTTATACCTACAGCTCAACTCGGCGCGGATGTCATACAGAGTAATTCCTTTGTTTCCGTAACCCTGCAGGCACATAACAAAGTAGGATGACAGCTTTAAAAACACTGACCACAGACTCCTGAATCCTGTGGTGGTATAAGACAGAACTGTTTCTGTCTGAACAAATGGGTACAATAAGCACACGAAAGACAAATACAAAGAAAAGCTTGGTTTTCTTTTTTAGCTTTTATTGGTTCCTCTTAGGTGCATTTTTCTTTGGCAGGATAAAGTATGATACTAATGTGGTCAAAGATGAACACACACAGACACTGACCTGTCTCTCAAGCTCTTCAGCAAATGCGTCCAAGTCCAGATCTTTGAGACGTTCGGGATTTTCCAAGATCTCCTCCAAAGCTCCGGCTGGATTGGCGTCTTCTGCCGATTCATCATACTCGAGGGCGTCTACAGCCATCTTGCGAGCCCACTCATATGTCTCAGGGTGGACACGAGAACCATCCAGAACCTCGATGTAGGAGTCCGTACTGCCAGGAGAGTTTGAGAGAATGAAAAACCGAGGCTGATATATAATAAACTCACAGAAGCATCATAGACACAAACATGCACATTCGGCCCTGTGCGAAATATCAAAACGGTCAGAAAATGTCAACGTGAGGTTCCAACCTGTCCCCAAGTGAAGCCGTGTCGATTTTGATGAAACCAGCACAGTTGATAAAAACCTTGGGCCCCATGTGACACATTGTGACGAGCTGCGTTCTGTTTTCCAAACGAGTATTGTTTTGCTTCAGAATCTACACAAAATAAAAACACGGTGGTTATAATGTCATCAATCTTATCTTGCATGTGCACTTTATATATCAGCAGCAGAAATATATACCTTGAGAAGATGTGAGCCCTTCCTTGGTCCCAAACCACACACATACTGAACCAGGCTTTGAGTGTGAGGGTGGGCGATGGCTCTGTTCACATCCACTCCAACCTCATTGACACGGTTGATGAACTCACAGTAAAGCGCACTGAGCAAATCCTCCTTCACAACATGTTCCTAAGAAGGACAAGAGAGAAACTATTTTTGCCAACGCACTGTATGCACCTGCAGATTCATGCTTTGGACTTCACTGAAAAAGCAGAAAGTCAAGCTATGATTTTAATTCACATTGACTAATATGCGATTACAGGACAGGGAGCGAGAAGTGGTTTCATTTGACAAGTGTCCATCCTGCTTACGCGGTACATCTCTGAATTTAACAATTCTTTTTATAATGCCGACATGTCTCGCCAGTTGGACACTGCAAAACCAATTTCATTCACTCACCTGCAGCGGGTGTAGTTTGAGGCAGAGAATATCCTCATCAGTGCTGCAGACCTGAGCATACTCCACCAGGGGATCCTGGATCTTCCTGGCTATTGAAACAGCCTGTCGCAGCAGCGGAGGATAATCCCTAAAATCAACCTGCAGACAGAAAGCAGGAGGATCAGAAGACCTAAGCAGTGAAAGCCAACACAGGGCCGCACCTTAGATAAATGGAACACGCTTGCTGGTTGACTAACAAACAATTAAACGACGGACATGTTTGGGTAAATCTATTGTAGACGAGATAACAAATATGTACCTCAGACTTCTTGCTGTTCATGTACAGCGTGGCCAGTTCATTGTCAACAAGTTCCACTCCTACAGCAGGCAGAGAGGACTCCTGCTCAAGCTCGCCAATAGTTCTCTTGATGTCCTCCATTATCATTTGGGCATCTCTGTAAACACATTTTTTTAACATTTCCGCTGAATGCTGTTAAAAATGTGTGCATGCATCTATCCAGCAAAAACAGGAAGAAATCTGGTGATTTACCGGTTTTCTCCAGCAACAGCTACTACATGGGGTTTCTTGCCGGACAGAAACTTCTTGAGATTTTCAATGTCACTGGCCTGATTAGACACACAATTGTAAACAAAGACGTATTAAGTGACTTGTTTTCAACAACAAACATTACAGAGGTGCTACAGCCGTTTGTTCTGCTTCTACCTTCTTCTCTCTCTCATCCTCCCTAAAGGCGTTCCTCCTCTTCATGAAGTAGGGCAGTCGAAGAAAGTCCATCACCTCTCCCTCCCCGTTGATCAGAGCACAGAATACTGGAGTATCTCTGCCAGAGTAAAGTTCAAATACAAGAAAACGGTACTAAAATGTCTGTGCTTTGCCGAACGCACCAACAGCTGAAGCTACTGATATATACACACCTGCTGGGCGCATAGGCTACACCAAGCACACGGATGCCTTTTCCCTGATTCTCATCCATCAGATCATCATCTTCCTCAACCTGCTGATCTGGCCTGTACGGAGCCACTTTCAGCCAGTTATACAGTCGGCGACAGCAGGACTTCAATGATAAATGGAAAAAAAAAAAAAAGTTTTCAGTTTTAAAACACAAATGGATTTGAATTTATGACTTCACCAATGTACTCCAGCTTCTCAGACTGTGCTCTTTTGAGTATCTGTGCAAGACTGTGATATGCAATAATAGCACAAACGGAAAAACAGATCACATCAACGTGATAGAAAATTACCCTGATAATGCTTTCTTTGGCCTCAGCGATCAGTTTGCTCTTAAGCTCCTTGGCCATCTGAGGGTAGAGGAACTGATTGAGGGCTCTTTCTATGGCTAAGGTTCGCTGCCTGTTCCACTCCTGCACCTGGTGACTGAACTCGTCCCTGTAGTAGAACTGTTTGATCTCGTCAAAGTACGTCTGGTCCCCTGCATACCTGAGGGGAAGCACAGAAAGAAATATTTAAAAAACATGGACATAGGGCAGAGTCTCTTAATATTTCCATTAATATTTTAAAAGCTTCATGTTTTCCTGACAAGGATGAGAGAAAACAACATGCTAAAGCCAGAAACCCAAGAAATTAGACTCAAGGGGCTTATCCTACTTCACTACTCTTTTATTGCAACATCCAAGACACGTTTCTATGCAGGCGATAAAAGTGGGACAACAGTTAGTCACATCAGAGCCTGTTTTTGATAAATGTCCAAAGGCCAAGCAATGTTCATTAATTACAAAACTGAAAGGAATCGTAAGAACTCAGAATGATGCTTTTTTATGATTCTCCTCAACTGGTGAAATAAATCTAAACATTAATGAGCTTAAAATGTGAACTTAAACAAAAGGGGTTAAAGTTCAAGTTTAAAACAAAAAACACATAGACGGAGACTCTTTCTTTAAAGAGCTATTCCACACCACTGATTTTTAATCACATTTTTAAAGAAACAAATAGTATTTTAAATGCAAATGTGCCAGACTACACTGCACTCATGTTTAGTTTGCCCAGGGAGTCTAATGTTAATAGGGGTACTGCCTTGTGTTTAGTGGTTGGACTTTACACCAAACAGTTGTCGTTAAACTACAAATCATTATTTCAAACGAGTTATGTTTAAAGCACATTTCAATGTGATTCAGCTTCTGCTGCCAAGCACACCAGAATACTCCAGACTTATATTCATATGCACTAAAAATGTCATTCTACTTACCCTTTAACTCCTATAAGATCTATGCAGATATCAATGGTAAGTAGCCCCTCATCCTCTGCAAGGCACATTTTCAAGAACTGATCCCCATTCAGTTCTTTTACAGGCTTGTTCTTAAGATACTTGAAAGAGTAGGCAAAGTGAGCTTCGTCTACCTCCTACAGGGAGAAAGAAAGGCAGAGTTAGAAAGGGGAAGGTTTATATGTCTACATTTTTTTAACCAAACACTTTTAAATAGCTGTATACCTTTTTGCCCTTTTTTGTAGGCTTGATGTTAACCTTGGCTCTCTCCTGAAAGGTCTGACGGAGAACATGTCTGACCAGAGGCTCTCGTGCGATCTGCATGGCTACCATGTACCTTGTTCCCTCCAGCACTGCCTCTGGAGTAGAGAACTGACTGCAGACGTAATCTTTGGCCAGCTCTACAGGCTCAGCAGGGAACTGCTCTGTCTCGTGACGCTGGTAACTGTCCCTCAGATTTTCTCCAAATTGCTCCGGAGTTAAACCAAACTTTTTAGCCAAGCCATCTGCAGAGAGAAAGAAAGCAGAAAAGAGGTAGTAATCCTCCTTAAACACTGAGAATACATTTTCCAAAACATAAAGGGAGACTCACCAAGTCCCACGCTCTGGCAGATGCTGTACATATCCCTACGGGATGCCAACTTGAGATCAGGTCCTTTCTGCTCTTCTTCTTCTTCTACCTCTAATTCCTCCTCATCTCCTAAAGAGAGAGACGTGGAGAATTTTTAAAATAAAGTTTAAATAAAGACATCATGTTTCATCAAGTTTCTTCGTGAAGATCTTTTTTAAATCCATAAAATCTGTCCATTATTTAATAAACCACATTCCTCTTACCATCCTCTGACACTTCTTTGATCTTCTTGAGCCTCTTCTTGTTGGCTTTGGCAGCATTCTGCATCTTGGGGATGTCTCGTCCGTAGTAAAGCAAAAAGTGATTGTAGACATCACCCAGCTCTTCAAGAGTCTGTACATCTTTAAGCCTTTCAAAAGCACAAAACAGGTTATCAGAGAAATTTAATAAATAAAAGATAACCTTTGTTGCCTACTTTTCACCAGTAGGCTCAGTAGTGCTATGAAGACATACCTCTCCATGTCAGTAGTGTCCAGAGGACGAATACCATCAGCCAAAGGTTTGTCAGGATCAGCAGAGATCTGCTCAAACTGATAGGACTGCATCTTCTGAAACAGGCGTGTCAGGTTCTGCTTCCGTGTCTTCAGCTGAGTCCACTGGTGAGTGGAAGAGGGAAATATTAAAATCAACAAACCAGAAATGCTTTTTTTGTTGTCAACATAAACAATTACTAATGGATTAGTCTGTATCCATTTCTTGTTTGACAAAAAGCAATTATACCTTTTCATCCCACTGCCACACCTTCCACAGGTCATTGATGTTGAGCTCTGGTTCAACATATTCTTTCCTGTAGAAAGCTATAAAAGGAACCTGGGGGGAAGATACAGGAACTCTTTACAGTGTCACATATTTTACTCCTATTAAAATGACACTGCCAAGCTATTAGTATCTTGAAAAGAATACGCAGCTCACTCTACCTCAAACTGTTGATTCCTCATGAAGTTGAGGGCCTCTTTGATCTTGGCAATTGTGCTGGGACCTTTTCTGCTGAAGTTTGTGGTTGTGCCCCTGTCTAGGTAATCTGTGCTTTCCTGTTAAAGGCATAAAAATATTTCAGTGAGGCTTCGGGAAACTATGCATCTCTGAAGTATCTGCTGTTTTTTCCTCCATCTTTCAAGGACATGATTTTCAGACATTGTTAATCTGCTGTAAACATTTCTTCTGTCCCTCAGAACCAAAGGAAAAAAATGACACACCATGCAAAGATTTGCCACATTTTCAGCTATAAGCTCTTTAGAAATAACCTCGGTGCAAAGATACCATTTTATGGCTGTTAAATTGTGGTATCATTTTTGGGAGATCAAATGATGTGTTTTTGCAACAGTCTGCTCTGCTAGTAACAAAATGCCAGAATAGCCAATTTAAAATTGTCTCTTTGCCAAGTTGTGTATTATGTGTATTATGTGTATAACACTGGTTTACTCCCTGAGTTAGGTGGCTTTTTATGCTTGAACGATTCATAGGTGTTAAGTAGCTTAAACATTTCTGTGAAAATGATAAGCTGCAAAGACTGGACTGAAAATGAGTGAAAAAGTAGTCAATGCCCAAAGAAAGGCTTTAAAAAACCTTCAGAAAACCTGGAGAACTATTGTGCAAGACAAATCTAAAGAAATGAAGAGTGGCTCAAGACTTTTGCACAGTATTGTATGTATGGAACAGGGCAAGAAGGCTCTACCTGCATTGAGATTGTAAGAGTGGAAAACCCATGTCTGAAGATCCATTCCGCCTCCTCTTCCAGCTCATCATCCTCAGCGGGTTTGACAGGAATAGCTCGAAGCTAAAAGGCAGAAAACGAGCAGTCAGGAAAGCATCCCCAGGTACACACAGAATAAGGACGTTTACAGTAAATTAACCCCAAAACACACCTGGAACCGCTCAGGCATGTCTGTGGAGCGGATCTCATTGTCCTGGTCAGTCATGTGACTACTCTCGAGCTCACTTGGCTCATAGATCTCAAAAATGCTTTTCCTCCCCAGCCTCCTCTTAGTTTGCTTCTTGGGCCGGTCCCAGCCCTCTTCATCTTGATCCTCTTCCTCCTCCTCACCCTGGTCATAGGCATCGGCATCAAAGTCAGCAAAGTCAAAGTCGCCACCAAAAATCTCCTGAGCCTCCTGGAGGGCTCTGTAGAGAGAGAGAGAGGGGGGGGGGGGGGGGAACATTT
>VUQR01013250.1:0-16324 GCA_015108515.1 Hemichromis elongatus | reverse complement strand
TTTTTATTTTGTGTTTAGTTTGATTAAATATTTCACACTGATGGACACAAAAATAACCAAATGCAAAGGAAATAATAGAAAAGTGCAGTAACCTGCACTGAATTATCTTTTTTAAAAATGAATAAATCACCCAAAGATCTTCGGTATAAACCCCAACACTCACGCATCAGTGTATCCTGAGAACTTCTTGCCCCTCTTTTTGGTGATGGGCTGGCCATCATCATCCACAATGAAATCATCGATATCTGTGAAAGAAAAGCACAAACTTACAACCCAACAGCCCAATCCACTAGAACATCTCAAATAAAAAGTGTAACTGTCTCGTTATTTTTTAAGACTCCAACCTGATTCTTCATCCTCTCCTTCTTCATCATCGTCATGCTGTTGCAGAGGTTCGTCAACAGCCTCGCCTTCCTCCAGCTCTCCCTCACCATCCGGATAAAAGATCTCATCTGCGATCAGGTCCTTCTCGTCATCGTCTTCGTCGTCATCCAGTGTTTTTACACGGTCATATTTCTTCTTCTGTGATTCGAGACAAGTCAGCTCAGGTGGATTCATTTCTTAAAAGTGTACAAAAATGACTTGAAATTGTTAGATGTCAGTCTAAAAATATAAATGTATACAGGAACTCACCCTCCTTTTCACTTTGACGCCTAAGTTTTCCTCAATTAGGTCAAGGTCGTCATCATCCAGGTAGTCATCGTAGCCTGCAAAGGTGGAAGGTCTTAAACAGAGGAAACAACTTCCAGAGAAGCTACCAATGTAAAAGCATTTCTATTCCAGTGTTTAAATACAAGGCTGGACATGTTTTTTAATGTAGATATAAAGATTTATAACTCGCAAATAACTCATCTGTGTTAGACCTTTACTTTCTTTGAAAATGGCCAATATGAATGTTAATTGTAAACCACAGCAGCAGAGAACTAGCATCGCATCAAACAACATCTGCCTGGGATGCATCTGGATCCACAACATATGGAGCTAAATGTGAAGGATGCAACATGTGGCCAACAGATGCCTGGAATCTGTTTAAGGTCAGCTCTCATTATTTAGTAATATATTTCCCCCTGACTTTAAATTCTACTGTTCAGACAATCTGGTGCAAAAAGAAAAGCCAAAACAGTCAAAGCTGTAACTACGGTATAAGAAAACAGTCATAAATTTCAATCTATTGCCCGATTAACTAAATCTGTATTATATTAAAAATACACCACTGACTAAGGTACCTGTAAATATGCCAATATGAGGACAGTTTTCTCTAAAGATGTGAGTAGAATATACTTTGTTTATCCTAGATTTGTAAAAGTCTTACTTTTCTATCAGAGCAGACATCAGAATTTCAGCGATTTAATATTATGCTAAGAACATAACTGAAAATGTTATATCTTAAAAGCTATTAGTGCTCTCTGCTCAACCACAGAAAGGTACCACTTTTCTAAAATTACAAACCTTATTTAACATTTTTTACTACTTAATTTTTTGCAGAAACCTTTCATATACTGGCATATTTAATGTCTACTTCTTAAGCAACTGAGTAAACTGACCCATAACCAATCTAACAACATGTTTATACAGACTACATTTGGTGTCAGAAAAGAAGGAAAGAAATATAAAGAAGCATTTAAAATAGGCAGGAGAGTAGACTCGTTATTGAAGAAAAGATAAAGTCAAATGTTCTTACTTTTGTGGCCTTACTGCACCTATAACTCGAATCACCATATCATTTGTTCTGGTGTTGGTACTCAAGATTAACCTGTTAATGAAGTTTTGGGTAAATTTTGTATTCATAGCAAGAAAAAAAAAACAAAACTTTAAAACTATGTTGTGGGTCACTAAAGTCACTAAAACTTTGAACAGACTTGATTAGTGACTTAATACAGTTTTCCGTCCTGGAAACCACTGCCACCAATGATAAGACTTCATTAAATGTGCCATGCGGAGGCAGGCAAACAGCACCATAGGATAAAACCGACATCACACCTGCTGTTGCAAGTCACCATTTCTAATGGTTGTGCACCTCTCGATTTTTGTAACCTGATGCATTGTGCCGCTGCTGCTGGGTTGAGGGCACGTTGTCACACCCGATTGTGTTAGTTTGTATCAGTGCAGGAGCCGAAAGATTCACAGAATGTACGGAGAGAGTTGTCGCAACCGTTTAAAAAGATTCATTTTCTGAGGAAAAAAAAAAGGCACCATCTTTACTTCTCCTTTACCAGCAATTACAGAACGGTGGAAGTACTGCCTGAGCGGCAACACCTATTATTCAGGAGAATACTGCAGCTGCTGCCTGTGCCATGATGACGAACATAGATGGATAAATGGGTGTGGTTATGCCATGTCATTCCCACCAGAGTGCAGAGTGACTTAAGTGGTGGGTATACTGTGGCCTTATGGTCATTACTTATAGGATTCGAAATGACTGATTAGTAGGGTACCAACATGGCTGCAAGACTGAAATAACCAAGACCATCTTTCACTCACTAATGAGGTGCAATACAGCATAATAATGGGACAAGAGGGTTTTCACTCTGTTGACTGGTCAGGTTAAATACATATGTAATTAATCCCACAGGTTAACAATCCTTTAAAAACACCAGGTGAACTTACTTCTCTTTTTTTTATGTCGACGCCTCACTTCCTCCTCTGAATCACTCCCCCCTCCACTTCCACTTTTTTCTGCTTCTTCCTCCTCTTCTACCTCTTCTCCATCATCAATGAAGCCACGTAAATTCCCTTTCTCATCCTGGTCTTCTGGGTTATCCTCTTCTTCCTCTTCATCTGCTGAGAAATGACAGATGAGGGGTCTACGTGCCATACAAGGTCAACACCCACACACACTCCCTAAGTTAAAGAAATCAGATCTTACCATCTTCTTCCATAAACCTCTGGTTCTTCTTGGGTTTCAAGTCCTTCTCCTCAAACTCCTCCTCAGACTCTTCTGCCTCACTCTCAATAAAATCCGACATGACTGCTGATCCTTAGAAAAAGTTTAAAATACTGTTTATAAAAATATCATGAATTGGCAATATATTGTGTTCTAATAATAATTCTCCTGACAAAATCCAAATACACACACAAATCTTACACTATACTGGATAACATTGTGCTAGAATAAAAAGTTTAATCCTTAATATAAAGGTTCCTTAACGTCCCTTTAAACTATTAAATAATAATTTACGTATCTCAGTGTATTACCAAAGATGTTATAACATCTCCTGTATTACACGTAGATTAATAAACAGTAATAATCTGATAAATAATCAGTTTGTAATTAATATGACAACAATTTGACAGTAATGTGTAATAATGCTCTGCAGAAATCTTGATTCAACCTTCATTGCTTCATATCCGCAAAAGTGTTTTGGTCATTTTTTCAAAGACATGTAAACATACATGGAAATATTTAATATGACCACCTCTATTCTTCAACACAGCCTGAAATCTCATACCCAAGCTTTCTTGAAATTTCTTTAAAGAATAGTTTTCCAGGCTTTCTGAATGACATTCAAAGCTCTTATCTGCATATCGGCTGCTTTTTGTTCTGATGTCTGTCAAGATGATCGCACATTGCTTCCATAATTTTGAGGTCCAGGCTCGGGGGACACAAATCTATGATTTTTTTTCTGAATGTTGCTTCAGTGGGAAATCTGCATTTTAACTTAGGACAAAACTGGAAACACCTTTTAACCCTACACTGTAATATTCCACGTAATCTAACTTAACCCTCTCCAAGAAATGTTACTACATGTCGAGTTTGATGCAGCCAACAGCTATTGTCATTGACAGTTCAGCACCTTCCTAATGTGCATTTCCCTGCAAATTTTTCGATGCACTTTTTAAAAAGATTATCATTGGAAGAACAGCAATAATTGCCAGTATAAAGAAAAATAATCAACATAAATCTAAGGACTCACAAATGTCAGCAGATTTCTGGAGGGATATTGCTGAAACTACCTAAGTGGACGTGACGGAATATACAAAGAAGTGGAAAACCCTTAGACACATATGTGTGCATCTGAAGACACCACAACAGAGTATGGGGACCCAGAAAGTAAACGTACCTGGAGTCGAGTGTTACATAAGTTGAAACGGCCGCAATTATCTTTGTATTTATTAAACAGCGTGCTGCGGGGAAAAGCCCGTTCTAAGGTTTATTTTTTAGCACCTGACGGCTCTTTTTACCTTCTCCTCTGTAAACACTCTGAATACTATTTCACGTGATTCCATTTATTTAGACAAAATATTGCCGTAAAACAGATTATTTGGTGACACCACGAAACAAACGACAGCGAAACATGAAACGATAGACGTTTTTATATTGTCATCCGATATATATCATTATATCGGACAGCCCTATACTGAATGACTGCTTCGATTCGTGGATGGCTGCAAATTTCCTCCAACTCAACGAGGGAAAAACTGAAGTCCTCATATGTGCTACAGACAGATTTTTATCCCAGATAGTGAAAGCTCTTGGTCCTCTCTCGGTCTATGTTAAATCTTATCAGGAATTTAGGTGTCACTTTTGACTCGACTCTCACATTAGATGGGCATGTGAAATTTCTGGTTCGGTCTTGTTTTTATCATTTGAGCAATGTTAAGTTAAGCCCCATTTTATCTGCTCGGAACTGGAGATTGCTACATATACATTAATTTCTTCTTCCTATTGTAACTCATTGTTTACGTGTTTAAGCAAAGGTTCTGTGGATCGTTTGCAGGTTGTGCAAAACGCTACCGCTAGGCTTTTGACAAAATCTTCTAAGTATTCACATGTGTCACCGTTGCTGGCTTCGTGTTGAATTTAGAGTCCCTTTTAAGATCCCGGTCTTGACTTTTAGAGCTTTGCACGGACTGGCGCCAGCCTACATCTCTGACCTGCTACAACCCTATGTCCCTAGCAGGTCCCTGAAGTCATCTGATCAGGGCTTACTTGCTATAAAACATACTAAGATGAGAACTAAGGGGGATAGAGCTTTTGCCACTGTGGCCCCTAGACTTTCTCCAGTGTTTACTGATTTTTTCTTCTTATTTCTTGAGGACATGTCTTCCAGATATTGTTCTTTTGCTGTAGACAGTTTTCCTCAACTAATTATCATGCTGAGATGTGTCAAGTAAAAAGAAATAATGGTTTAGCTTCAGACTTTCACAGAAATAAGAAAGATCAGACCTGAAAACGATGACTTTTGAGAGCTTCACAAAAATAATGTGTGTAATGTTGACAAACAACGTTAACAGAAACAAGAGTGTATATTTTTAGTGGACCTTTCGGATGATTTTTTCTCTATCAAAGTGTTATAATGTCTGAAAGATTTAACAAACGGGCTTTTACAATGACTTCACCTAGTCATGTCGCAATGCGTACACACACATACACATACACACACGCACAAATAAAAAACACTGGCCGTTATTACCGTACAAACAGCATATATTCTTTAAATATAACGGTAGATTAAGTTTATCCGGGTGAACTCTTCAACTTTAAGAAGTAAAAGGGTGTTGTGCAAGGATTTTTTTTTAATAACGACAGCTAAAGCTAATGTCTTTGCTAGCAACCAATGAGGCTAAACGTCTATTAGCAATGCTAATAAACTAGAATGCAACATTGCAGCTAGTACAAAGGTGGCACGTTGTTGCTTTGAAACGTGTTGGATATAACAGACCGTTGTACCTAAAGTAAATTCACCATTGCATAAATTAACCAAGGCCTTCAAACCAACTTCGCAGTTTAACGTTGGCTAGTTAACGCTTTAGCATATCAATGTGTTAGCCTGGCATTAGCTGAGAAGACAACAACAGCCATCAGCGTTATTACTAACTACTTGAAAAAGAAGACATCGCAGTGAAGACATAACAGATAATCGCGATAAAAGAAACTGACTTACACGTCTCAGTGGGGTGGCGTACTCCGAATATATAAACGGTAACAACTGAGTTGTATTGTATGTTATATTTCGGAGCTTGCACTTGTAAAAATGGCCGAGAACGAGCGGCGTGATGACAATTCCGGCATGCAGTAAGAGAACTTCCAGCCTCTTCCGAAGCAAGGTAACTCCCCCTGCGGTTTACCTTGATTCCATTCAAACATAAAAACAAAAATAACACTATTCAATTTGACAACTTTTACTATAGTTAAGGTATTTTTACTAGTATAAATCTATTTTGAAATATAGCTCAGATATGCCAAAAAATACGCTAAAATAACCCCGAAACTAAACGAGACCTTGCAGTTTAAGTTCCGATACGCTAGAGGCGCTGTCTCCTGAACTCAACACTGGCATTACTGTACGTTTTTAATGACGTAGCGAAAAATAATGCAAATCTCTGAGAAGGATCAGCGGCTCGCTGTGCTTGGCTTTTTTTACAAAGAAGGAATGGGTAAATTAAACTGTGATGGTATGCCACGCTTTCTACGGGCTATTTTCTTGTTGTTTTCCTGTGTGTTTGGGCTCTCGCTTGGCACGGAACTGAGCTTTGTGACCTGCGGTTCAGTCATTAAACTGTTGAATATAAAGCACAACGTGAGACTACACTCGCACGACGTACGCTACGGATCCGGTAAGTTTGCTGTCAAAACTAACCGGTTCATTCATAAACACTCGTGTTTGTCAGCTAACATTAATTGTCGTTATTTTCCTTCACGATTAAGTTTACATGGTTAGATTAAAAAAAACAAAAACAAATCTGACGTTTTAATATTCAGACATTAACTGTGTCAGTGATTTTGCCATAACGTTCAACTTAACTCCATCATGTTTGCAGTTAAATGTGACACGTTTTCGGGGGTCATCTAAATTTCGAAGGTTTTCTGGAGAGACAAATAAACACGTTCATGTGCACAACCACAGTTATAACATATTTCAGACTGTTTCTTTTTCGTTTGTGGTCTTTTATTTAAAGTCAGAAGAAGTGAAGGTGAATTACATCTCCAACATAAAATGCAGCTCTTCTAAGTCAGCAGTATTAACTCTGTTTACACAGATTCTTTCCATCTGTACTAGCTGACAGACCAAGAACCCAGGGTGGTGTTAAATTTGTGCAAGTACTAGTCAGCAATAGCAGATTAGAGGTAGGTATGAGTTATAACAACTCTATAAACTCGGAGTACAGGTGTAAATGACAGCTGTACTTAGTAGAACAGTATCATGATATGTTTCCAAGATGATGAATGGTATAATGATACAACAATAACCAATAAGCTGGTGCCCTCGCAATGAGAATCAGCGCCTCTGAGTCTGAGACCATGATGCTCAGCTGGAAAGGTTGGAAGGCCCACACACACTCAGGAAGAATGTTTAAGTATCTCGGGGTCTTGTTTAAAAGTACGGGGGGACATTGCTGGAGATTGGGGCCCATGGTACCAGTCCATTGCAATGAAGCAAGGCCTAAGTGTAAAAGCAAACCTGTTGATTTCTGCCACCATCTCACTCTTTTCACCTCTGTAACACAAATTCTCTGCATGTCCTCAGCCTTGTCTCTCTATCTTTGTCTCCAAACTGCTTGACTTCACCTCTCCCTTTAATATATTAATTTTTAATCCTGACCATTTTGGTCACTGGCAACAAAACTTGGAGCATCTTCAACTCTGCCACCTCCAGCTCGGCCTCTTGTGTTTTTGTCAATGTCACTGTCTCCAAACCACACATCACACCAGGTCTCCCTGTCTTCTTGTAAACCTGTCCTTTTCACACTTGCTGCGATCCTTCTGTCACAAATCACCTCTGACATTTGTGACATTTCATTCCTTTTGTCTCCGGTGAATACCTCCACCTCTGCTGTTTTCCCACCTGCATGTTTTAATCTGAATATCAGCATTTGGCACCAGTCTTTGCAATAATGCATCACAAAAGGAAGTAACATGATATATATTACTGTGCACATGTGCAGCATATGTAATTGCTGTTTGTCAAAAACCGGCCAACAAAGGAAACCTAACCTTCATCTCATACACAAAGTTCCTAAGTTATACAGAGGACTGGTTTTAAATCACAATCTTCTATACTAGATGAAGTTTCAATTCTTTGTTTTAACTGTCTCTGATATATTTAACAGTCCTCTGCTGTTTGTTTGTCTGAGGCAGGTAGTGGACAGCAGTCTGTAACAGGGGTTTCAGTAGTAGAAGACAGCAACAGCTATTGGAGCGTTCGCGGGACCAGTGATGCCTTGTGCCATAGAGGAACCCCAGTTAAGTGTGGGCAGACGATTCGCCTCACTCATGTCAACACAGGACGTAACCTGCATAGCCACTACTTCACCTCCCCACTGTCATCTAACCAGGTGGGTGGTGCGAGAAGTACAAGAGAAAAGCTGAGAGCTTTTGGTGCTATGTGTGGGATTTACCTGGTTTCTCTTTGCAAAAATTGCGGAAGGATGTCAGTGTGTAGAAGATGGACTTGAAAAAGCTAATTATAAGTTTAATAATTTGCCAATTTAAAACACTGAAGTGGTAAACAGCTGTAACATTTGCTAATGTTTAGTCTTGTGTAGACACACAAAGAAACACAAAAACACGGTGCCTTTCACTTTTATTTAAAACTTAACCAACATTTTTGCAGTGAAACTTAGCTGACAGCAGCTTCTATACTTAAACTATCTGGGAAAACAGCCTCAGGTCAGCATAAAACTCTCAAATCCTTAGAAAGTGTGAGAACGCTGTCTGACCAAAGTGTCAGAGGGTTGGAAGATGCGTACCTTAGGAAAAGAGAAATTTCAGTTTATATTTTTGCTCAGGTAGCTGTTGCTCTACTGCAGGCAAGTGAAACAAATTTTATATTGTGGGCCACGTACAGCCCAATTTGATCTTAGGTGGGCTGGAGCAGTGAATCTCCCCTTTCTGTCAGTGTAAAAAAAACTACATATTTAATCTGTGAGATATCAAAATATGATAAAAAAAAAGAAGTGCAGTTACAATTGTACATCATAAATTTTCTACATGATTGAAAAAATGCTAAAATTGTAAGAAATAATTGGGTGGAGAAATATACAGCCTCCACACACACCCAGCTTATCATGATTTTTTATTGAGTTGCAACGTTTCGGTCTGTGTGACATCCGCCGGGTAAAAAGAAAACAGCTTCCTAGCCAGGCATCTCACACTGCATACTATCAATCAGGTAATGAGTCCACTCGAAACTTCAACACCATCATCAAAAAGCTAAATAACATTTAACACCACCACCTGATCCAAAAACTGGACCATCTGTGTCTCCTATATTTATTTTAAGTTAACACCTAAATTCATAAATTACAACAACAACATATATTACAACATATATTTATACTATGGACAAATTAGTATGGTATAGTAATTAAAATACCAACATCGCAATAAATACAAATCAAATCAATACAAAACGCCTCTTTTCTCTTCAATAATAAATCATGGATTCCCCAGAGGAAGCTGGCACATGTTCAGTGCCACTAAATGGTAAAGATGCTATCTCGTGTTCCATTAAAATGGGCTGCTATTGGCGAATCGCACTTTTATGTTTACTAGATGCACCTGTAATCACACTTATAACTGGAAAAAAATTTTTTACCGGTAGGTGGATGAAAAAGATTATGTGGTTTTACTAGTATGCCACTGAGAACAGTTTCCACACCTCTAATTTCCATTTGTATGGGGACTCAAAAGGGTCTTGCACAGCTTTTCCTCGAGACTGTTTGGTGACCCCCCGGCGACCACAACTAGCCATGCCTTGTGCCATCGGGGTACCCCATTTAAGTCTGGGCAGAAGATTTGCCTCAGTCGTGTCAAAAGATGAGTGATTTACACATTTGGATTTTTCATATATAAAATACAAACATGTAAATTAGATTCAGACAGTATCCCTCGGCGCACAAGTCCCAGGGGCAGCCCCATTCACACAGGGGCAACCACATTTACACAGGCCTAGAGACCACTTGGAAACCCCTGACAACCACAAGTTGCTAGGGAAAAAAAATGTATTTCTTGACACAAATCACAAACAAATTAAAATTTGCATTTCAGTTGGTCTAGTGATTACTGGAGTTCGCAAGGATTTTGGTTTGCCAGGAGTCTCCACGACTGACTTCTAGGTCCGTGTGAGCAGGACATTGGTCAGATATGGACAGGACATTGTATGGTTTATATCAGATTTGTTCTCACTGCAGTAAATACTCCCAAAAAAACAGACTAAGTGCTATTAAAGTGTCAGTGGTAAAAAAAAAAAAGAAAAGTAAATCAATGAATATTATTTAGGTTCTAATGACTTAAGCTGGAATAACTTTACCTTACATCATTGAGGTATCTGCCACATTGGGAATTTCACTGTCTTCAAGTATCGTGAGAAGGTACTTTCAGTTGTTCCTTTGCTTCCCAATGGGTTGCCATATTTGATTTGACCTTCCTCACACAAACCTCCCATTTATCTGAGCTTGGGACAGGCACTAGCAGGATGCTAGCTCGTGACTACCTGAGGCTGGGTATTCTCAAACCAAATGGTCTTTCACATGTCAGGCAAATGTCCACTGGACCACATGTAGGACAATTCACTAGCTGGGACCACAACCTCTGAAACGATGAGCGGTGAGGGATGAGGTGTATGAATTGGTGCTGCGGTTTGGGGAAAGCCTCGAAGGGGACTGGCGACAGCTCCCGGGCCGGGCAGATTCCCATGTACTAACGAGAAGTGAATGAAGGAAGGGAGGAAGAGAAGAGGACTAGAGAGGGAAATTGGGGGGGAAGGGTGGGGCATGAAAATGAGAGCAGCTGGTATTGGAGAAGGGGGCATTTAGAGACTGAGGACGGAAGGGGTGTAAAGGAGGTGTGGTCCCGCTCCTGAAATTCAGATGATATCTCCACTTAAAAGGCATTCAATCATTTGATAAATATTAAGCAAATGATCATCTTTGTTTTCATTTGGATTTGGAGGGAAATGAGCCATAAGGATGGGGTTATATAGGGTGGAGGTATCCTGCAGGTTAAGGTGTTTTACAGACTTGTGGTTTAATAATTTTGTTTGGTTGAGGTGAGAGTTGGCGCTCTTAGAGTTTACTGGATGCATAATGACCGTGTACTGGCTGTCAATTCTGGAGACATTTCCATGGGCTCGGTCTTATATTACATAGACATAGAACGTTGTCTAATCTGACTGATCTGGATATTTTTGTTCCCACACACAGCTCATGTCTAGTAAAGTTCAGTCTGCAGTGCATACGTAAAAGCATCAGGAGGTATTGTTTTTTAATATATGGAACACTGAAGAGTTGTTGTAGGGATCCACAAAAGAAAGCACCTAATCCTCTTCTTTATTCCGTTTTCGTCGGTCCTCTGATCTCTTTTTCTTTTTTCACAGGAGGTGAGCGCGTTTGGTGAAAACGGAGAAGGAGACCACCTCGATGAGTGGACGGTTCAGTGCGGGGGATCCGTATGGAAACGGGAGGAGGCTGTCCGCTTCCGTCACAGGGCCACGGATGCACTGCTGTCTGTGACAGGGGAGCAGTATGGACGACCGATTCACGGTCAGACGGAAGTTCATGCCATGTCAAGCCCCAGCCACCACAGTCTGTGGAAAGCCATGGAGGGTATCTTCATGAAGCCCAGCGAGAGCCCAGCAGGCAGTCGAGACTACAGTCACCCACACACCGAGTTCTAAACTTTTCATTTTTCTTTCTCTGCTTCTGTCTTTTTCTGTTTTCCTCTCTGCCCACTTCTGTCTCTAATTATATCTCTTCCAGCAGTCCCTTTCCTTTTTCAGAAGATATTTTTGAAACAATACAAGAAACTCATAAATCCAGCAGCTACACTCAGACTTAATCTGAGTGTAGCTATAATTTGACTTAAAAGGTACAAGAAGGCATTGAGTATTGAACATACTGTTTTATTGTATGCCAACACTAATGTTTTTTTTGTTTTGCATCTTGTAACAAGTATGTCAAACAACAAGTTGTCCCTTCAGCTGTTATTTATTGTTAAACTATAACACAGAAGGCAGTGCAGGTTTTCTACATGAATAAAAGTCATTGTGTGTTTAGTTGAACTAAAAAGACATTGTTACAGTTGTGCCTTTATGCTAAAAAACATTTTAATTGTTTACATAGTGGAGTCTGTATTGTATTTTATGGTATCTTATACCATGTTTTACACAAGTGACAGCAAAGCAGTATTAATATGATTGATTGATTTTTCCCCCTTTAAGTCAGTGTTGTATATGAGTTACCCCACACTGATGACACATGAGAAAATAAACAGTTTTTTCTGTGTACATATCTCAATGTTAAAGGGGACCTATACTCCATAGTTTTCTTTGTCAGAATTTAAATTTCAATGTAATCTTTATTTATTCTATCCTCTTCCTTGGTGCAGACCCTCACTTCTCAAACAGTATCTCCTTTACCCCTCCCTTCAAGCCAGCTTGCTTCTGATTGGCTGCCTATTACAAACAGAAGGTCTGAACGACAAGTGGGCAGGGATCT
This sequence comes from Hemichromis elongatus, assembly GCA_015108515.1. Lineage (NCBI taxonomy): Eukaryota > Metazoa > Chordata > Actinopteri > Cichliformes > Cichlidae > Hemichromis > Hemichromis elongatus. The sequence goes on along the minus strand of VUQR01013250.1, from coordinate 3,886 downwards.
GTGTTTACTGAGCTATGTGTCTCCATAAACATATAAAGGAAAAGAAATCTGTGAAATATATTATAATTCGAAACTTTTGACCACATCTAATACGAGCAGAACCCACCATTATATGCAAATGACAGAAAGTTAGGAAAAATAGGTCCTCTTTAATGCACTGAATGCTGTTTGTTGTCTTTGTTTGCTCAGAAGTGTAGGGGGAAAGTAGATTGTTTGGCATTCTTGCTGCCTCTGCATTTATATGTGCTCTAGAGGTTCAAAAGAACAACAAATCTGCAGTGAATACCTCATATTAAAGAGTTTTTTTTAATGCAAATCATTGTCAGAGTGACTTCTTGGTTTCATTTCTTACATTTTACCTTAAAGAAAACTAGAAATAACATACGAAGTCCGACCTGTTAATTTCACCCACAGTGATAACAGAGTGAAGGATTTGCAGCCAAGCTAGGCTGTTAATATCTATCTGGACCATTACACCAAGCATAATGCCTTGTTTGTCCACCTAATGGCATCTTTGGTTCATTATCTGGCGGTTAATGGGGTTTGGGTGCATGTGCTATGAGGCTGTTCTCACTCGAGTTTGACCCATGCTCTCTAATTATCGTGATTTAGTGTTAGCGTTAATGCCAGCATCGCTCCACTGTAATCCTCTGTCTGACACGAGCTGACAAACGTGTTAGCTCACCTCTAGACATTACAGACTGAATCACGCCAAATCGAGTTTTAAGAAACAGTTCTCAAAGTTTGCCTGTAACACCCACCAAGATTAATTTCCTCGGAGCATTTGTGTGAAGGTGATTTCATAGTGAGCTTTCGGCACTCATACTGTTGCTGTATGTGCCGTGTGGGGAATGAGCAGAGCTCGGTGCCAACCATGCTGTAACGATGATAGCGAGTGACAAAGCAACAACCTGAGCTTAAAATTATAGGGCGAAAGCTCGTCTGCTTACAAAATTCTTCTGTGCCAAAAATTATAAGTACTCAATATCAGTTCTAAGGTTTTATGTAGCTGAACATAAAAAAAAAAAAAAAAAAAAAGATCCTTAACATTTAACATGCTAACTAAAGCCTATGAAGGCTGAAATATACCGTGCTTTATTTCTCTGAGTATTGCACGCTGTGACCTTGGAGGGAATTTGCTGGGGCACCACTTCTTGGAAAATTGGCAGCTGTCTTGAATGTTTTCCAATTGTTTTCCACTTCAATAATATTTCTCACTGTCGTATGATGGACTTTAAATTGTTTGGAATTGCCCTTATAGGTAACCCTTCCCGGATTGATAGGCACAAACAATCACTTCTCCAGGATCATTTCCTCCTTGGCATCGTGTTCACAAACACCTGAATCCTCCCTACTGGCAAAATGGCCCAAAGCCTCTGCTTTTACTTTAATCCTTGTGAGATGTTTCAAACTCTCTTGCACATCTTTCAAAATAAACCACAGTTAATATAGTTTTTCTATCAAAACAAAATTTTATTGCATAAACATATATGGATATAACCTTTTTTTTTTTTCTTTTTTTTTTAGATTAAACAGATTAAACTCGTTATTTGCATTTTTAAATATCCATTCAGTTGGTAACTATTGCTGTTTTCTTTCTCCTTTTCTAAGCAGCATGCCAAGGTTGTTTTACATATCTGTGTTAGGATTTGTCTTTATATTAATCTACAACTGGTAAAAACATGTTTTGGTAAAAACAAATCTCAAAAGCAACTTTCAAAAACATGAAAATCATGAATCGATCCTGTCCTGATACAGATGTACAGTATAACAATGTAAACGTCAAAAGTGTCGATAAAAGGTCTTGTTTCCCTTACATAGCCATGCAAGGATGTCTGAATGGCACAATTATCGCAGAATTGTTAAGATAAAGCGCTCTATGCTGGTTTCAAAAGGGTCGTGATGCTAACAGACAAAGGCGAAGAGATGGCCCATTGGTCAAATGTCAATATCAAAGACAAACCGACTTACAGGGATAAGTGTAGCATACATTATACAGCAGTTTATACAGGACAATGAGGCAGTGAGAACATTCCAGTAAAACCTAACGTGAAGAAAACACACCATATATTGAATTCAATATAAAGTTTAACCATCCACAGTGAGGCCTACAGACTCTTCTCTAGGTGACGTGAAACAGAGATGTTGGTGACGTGACCTTGTATTTGCATATTTATGAAAATGCCCTCTTCCGCACTCTGATTTGATTAATAGCTGGTAGAAACTAGAAAAATGGCTATTACTGTATAAATTGGAAAGTCAAATACAGTATGTGACAGTAGTACATACATACCTACATTTAGACCAAGGCTGTGCCACCACAAAGAAAGATTAATTGGATTCCCTGTCTTTCAAAGACATGAAAACCTAAACAAGAACATGCATACTGATTTACAGTATTATACATTTTTGCTGTAATCTTACAAAGCTTTCTTAATTTTTTTTATATTTATTTTTAAAGAGAGCCCTCTCCCCTCTTACCTTCTTTATATTTTGTCTAACCCGGACTTGTGGTTGCACATTAGTTTGGCTGAAATATCTAGTTTTGTTTTCCTCCGCCCTGCGAAAGTGCTAGAAAACAAATGAAATCGCTCCAGGTTCTAAGTGGGAACAAACAAGTCTACAATAATATCCCAGGGGAGCACAGTGCAGTCCGCTTACACTGATGTTATGGCGCGTTGCAGTCGGGAATAATAAACACCAGCATATATAAAGCTACATCTACATATGGCTGGGCCACTTGGTTAAAATAACTGTAAACAATATTTGCTGTAATTTTCACTAATTCCTTAAATGTGTTAATGAAAACAACATTTTGCTCAGTGTCCACAATATTGTTCCAGTGTCAGCACATAAATAATGATGTTTATTTATTGCCCAGCCCTAAACCAACACCACCGGGTACAGCTTCATCGTCAGATTTAATGACACTTGGAGACGGATTTAATATATAATGTCACTGAGATGTTCAACCTCGGGTGCCTCCATTGCGCAAGAAGAGGAGCATGATTGTAAACTCCTACAAGGTCTTTCTTTGACTTTTTCATCCCAGTAAACCTTGTGAAAAAAAAAACTCTATTAAATCTGAACCCATAAAACACAGAAACGACAACAGGTATCACCTTCAGTCTTGCATCCAACCTTGAGCAACTGTTACAACAATCCAGTTTGGCATGTGGAAAGAACTTTTCATTAAAAATAGTGACCAACACAGACCAAAGTGCCCTTGTGACACTGACACAAAAAAACATATCAAAGCTCAGATTTATTGGCGGTGTTCTTCCCCCGTAGACATTGTAAACATGGCTGTTCAGGCGTTTACCTGCAGTACGTATTTTCACCACTAGACGGCAACCTTGTCCAAGGAAGCAACTGTATTAGACAGCGTGTCACAGCTCTATCCCTGATATAGCTCACTAGTTTCTATCTTTCATACATTCTGCTGTTGAGAGGAATAATACATTACATAAGCTAAGTAGTATTATATATACAGTGAATTTCATGGGGAACAAGTAGGGGTAATGTTTGGTATGGCAGTGTATATACTGGCATACTTTTGCATGGTTCATGTTTACCACAGCTGGGCAGTATTACAGTGACATGCTGAGCTGAAACATTTTCTGCCAGTACATTCCTAAACATATTTTTCAGTCCTCACTTCATTTGATGAGATTTTTTAAAAAACCTTTCCGACAGTTGGAGCTTACTTGTAGGTAATACTGTTTTTCACATGTCACACAAAACATCTTTGACCAATCAATCAGTCAAGCAGTCCTACTAGCAATGATTGTTGAGTGGGTCGTCACTGAGTACTGAGTTGTGCTTCTTGTAATAGATTTACATAGAATGTATGTGACACCCAAGACTGGTGGACTGATGTAAATGT
>VUQR01013249.1:0-14440 GCA_015108515.1 Hemichromis elongatus | reverse complement strand
GAGCCAGGAGGGAGGGGGTGAGTCGAGTGAGTGATTCGCTTGGAGTGATTCGCTCAAATGTGCTGTTAGCATGTTAGCTGTGTTGTTAGCATGTTAGCTGACGATGCTACTGTGAACCGAGGAGCTATTGTCTTCATGTGAGGTTTCTGCTCAGGGTTTTTTCTTCCAGTTTAGAGCAGAAATGTTTTTGTTAAGAAACTGGCTGTTGTTTTATTTCCCCCAATTTTAATTATAAGCTAGATATATTTCTACTAATGGAATTAGTTTGCTAACAGCAACAGGGATGAGTCAGTGAGTCAGTTGCGCTTGTGAATCATGATTCACAAGTCAGTAAAGTGATTCTCGAGTATTGAACGATTCGTTCACGATTTGAACATCACTAATTACCAGTGGAAAAGTCTAGTGGAAGACTTCTAACTGTAGTTGCAGTTTTTCACCTTCAAAAATCAGTTTGGTGATTTGCACATGCCATTTAATTAGGTAAATTACACGACTGGCAGCCAATCCTGTAGCGACACTAACTAATATACAGACTATATATGGTACATATATAGACGTGCAAATGGTTATGAGTGAATACAGACAAATATATTGTACAGCTGTTCATTTGAAATATATCTAACAGTTACTTGCTGTTATTTCACTGTTCATGAGCAGTTTTGAGCAATTAGCAATGATTTAGCCATGCTCTATTTAATACTTTGCACTTCTTTCAATGTGATATGTCAACATGTTTCACAAAGAAAGAGGCCTTTGTAAAGCCAGGAAAGGTGTAAATTCAGTTTTCTCTCTTTTAGACTCTTTCTTTGTTAAGGGACATATTGACCGGTGAAAAAACAGTGTGTAACAAAGGACTCCAGTTTTATACAGGTTTATCCGAACATTGAGAAAAAAAAGTAGATGTGGTACCAGTATTATTGATTTGTGTTTTTGTTACTAAAAAACAAAAATTTTTGTAAAAAAAGTAAAACAACAAACAAACAGGTAGTGTTCACATGCAACGCTGAATAAGAGAAAACAAAGAAATGCAAAGAAAGTAAAACCTGAATGTGATTAATGAAAATATTTTGTGTTACCGAAATGCCAGATCAGAGCCATAAGAAGGAATTTTGCCTTGCGGCACTATAATTTATGGCTTAATGGCCTGGTTAGCTGTCAGGTTGGAATATTAGTAAATCACAAGGAAAAAGAAATCCTAGCTTGTGCATTAATCAAGCCACTAGTCTGTCTGACACAAGGGGATTTTCCGTCTTTCTGTACAGTTTAATTACTAAATATTGCAGAAGTTTTTCTTTTAAGGTGAAAACAACAAACACTCAAATCATCATCCCAAGTCATAACCCTCCATTTAACAAAGCAAACAGGATGCAAATACAAATAAACATATGCAGATTCTGAAATTTTATTTTCATTTTCCTGCCTGCCTTTACTTAACTTTTACTCTCTTCACTTCTCTTGCCTCCAGAGGCGACTGCTCCAGTAGCTGCCCCTCTTATCCCAGTAGAGCATATCTAGTGCAGGAAGGCAAAGACCTGGCTCTGGTCCACTGAATTCTCAGTAAATCCCAGTGCCGATCTAATAGATCGATGGAATGTCTTGTTGTGTTTTTTAACCTCCCCACTGGGTTTAGACTTACTCATTCCATAGGCATTATTATATGACTCTATCATTCTTCTTTGATGGGTTAGAAATCCATCAGTAGCAGGGCAACCAAATTTAAAGCCATACAAGTTCCATTGTTGTTATTGAACTCTTTGTATTGTAGAGAAAAGGTTTCATGGATTAAAATAAAGATTTTCCACCATGGCTATTTCTTTTTTATAACGTAGGTAAAAACCTTCCTCTTACTCAGAAATACTGAGTGGAAATCTAATGAGCCACTTCAACTCAAGAATAATCATAATTTTTATTATAACAAATCACCAAAACACTTTTAAATGTTCAACATGGTAAAAAGCACATCATGATTGTGCTAGCATTTTGCCTGTGAGCATGTTTCCATGCTAAAGTTAGTCAGACATTATAACTTAATAACTACAGACACAATATCTACTCTATAGAGTAGTACTCTATAGAGTAGCATTTAAGCATAGTTGATCACATGACAACTAAAGAAAACAAAGTACTATCAACCAGCTTGTGGACTAAATGCTTTATTTTTAGAGATGAATGAAGAGTGTAATGCATATCCTAAAACTGCGTCTTAATAGATACAGTATTGATACTTACAGCTGCAAATATGCAACAAATGACTATAGAATGTGGTTATTGTAGTCTGGTTAACTGGAGACCTGGACCCAATAACCTAATAGCCCCAGTACAAAAAGAACAATACAGTCATGTATCAATGCTCTTTGCAGAATCACAGTTAATCAGCTGTGGGTCAGATGTTATTGGAACCACTGGGATGGAATTACTAGAAATGGACATCAAAGCGTTTAATTAAGGAGAGAGGCACACAGGACTGAAACCTAAGTCCCAAAGTCATTAGTGTCAGAGTGAGACAGCCACCCAAGTGTGTGCACATTTACATCATCATTAGCATTCAACATTTAAATGAAACATCCCTGTGAGGGACAACTAGAAATTGGTGCACTACTAACTTTAGATCATTTTTTTTTCCTATTTCCAATTTATTCACATATGATTTGGACAGTTTCTAAATAACTAGATAAATAAAATACATCAGCAAAACAATATTTTTAACCTTGTTATGTGCAACGTGGAATTTACACCAAAACTGAAGCTCAACAATAAAGTCTCATCTCAGGAATAACCCAGAGACATGTTTCTGTTATCAGGAAGAGATTGTGAACCTGTTACCTGAGGCCTAATAGAAAGAAAGTAAGAAGGGAATTGGTGGGTGAAGAGTACGATGGCAGTGATCTTTTCTTTTTGTTTTTTTTTAATACTAATATTGTCACAGCCTGGACCGGTCAGCCCTTGTTTGTCTCCTTGGAACATTTTCTGCTCCAATGAGAATGAGCTCAGCGTACCTAGGAGGCAGGGCTCCTGGTTTCCCGGTCTCCTGTGCCTCATTATTCTATCGCCTGCTGTACTTAAGGCCCAGCTCCAGCACTCAGTCTCCACCAGATTGTTGTCATACCCCGAGCGGTAATCAGGCTCCTCTATAGTGCTAGACTAACCCAAGTAGCACCTGCACTAATCTCCTTGTGTTTCTCCTCTCCAGTGATTCATGTGTGGCTCAAGAGTGGCTTCATTTCCAGTTTCATTCGCATGGTTCCATTGAGCTGATACAGTTTCCCTAGAAAAAATTGCTTAAATATTCACTCTTTTGGACTTACCTGCCTATTCAGCCTCATATGTGTCAAATTCATTTTCACAAAAAGGGAGAGAAGTGTCTCTTTTTGTGAAAATGTCAAAAAAGACCTTTTTGACACCTTTGGGCTGGTTTGGCCTGTTTTCTAATAAGACATACGTAGGAGTTCATTTTATGACTATAACTTTCACACTGGTTTCCACTAACTGACGTTCATGATAACAGTTTTTAGAAAATAATGCTGTAAATAGTATGATTGGATATTTTAGCATACTGCAATTATACTATAACTTTAAGATGTTTTAAGAAAGACAAAGCGAGACTAAGCATGATATATAAAGAAATAAAACGATGACTCAAGGAGTACAAGGCTCTATTAGCTTCTGTTGGTTGTTGTGAGCTGTGATTTTTTTCCATTTGTCACATGTAAGTAACTGTAATTCCTCTGTTTCTTTGTATTTGTGTGCTTTTATTTATAAGCTGTTTGTCTCTGTCTCTCACAATATTAAGGGAAAATGTGATTCTATTCTTTTTTTATATAAGTGATGACTGCTAGACTGCTTTGTGTTGTGAATGAGTTGCTATCCCAAGTAATGGAATAATGGGTAATAACAGAATGAATTAAATCATAGACAGAAATAGCTAAAATGAGCTTGCTCTAAAGGGTGTCTGGGCTCACATTTAAAGTGAGGAGCTTAGCCATTCGGTTAAAATGAACTGCTTCGACACCACGCTGAAAGGAACCAGCTGATTCAGCTAACAGATAATTCTGGTATCTGATTAGGATGCCACATAATGTTGGTGAGGTGTTTTGGGCATGTCCAGTGGGGAGGAGGCCCCAGGGTAAACACTTAGAAATGCCTGTGATAGGAGCTGCAAGTGACTGTGCAAGTCTGCTGCCCTCATGATGGATGGATCCATGCATCAACAATCTGAACAGGTGACTCAGTTCCAGGACATACGAATGAAGACAACCAGTCACACTTGTACGCTAAAGTGTGTCACTTGGAGATGATGGTACACACCCCCATATTGCCTCTCACAATTGTTTTTTTTTTTTTTTGCAGCTTTCTTTTCTAAAACTAAAGATAAATATATTTGTGTGTGTGTGTGTGTGTGTGTGTTGGACGAAACCCTAATTTAACATAATGTACAAAACTAAATTTTGCAGCTCTGCATGTCTGTCATTCTCTAAATGAAAGCCATTACTGATATATGCTAGCTTTGAAATAGGAGCTCATTTGGCAGCATGGAACGTGCATGTCCCAGTGGTTTGATCTCCAACAGGGGCATCCTACTGTGGTGAATGTGTGTGTTTGTGTGTATGAGTGACAGTGAAAATGATTGCGAGAGAACGTCAGTGAGAGAGAATTTGAATTAAAAACAAATCTTTATTTCCAATTGAATCTATTTCTCAAAATAGAAGTTTTGTTTCTTGGACAGTAGCTCAGTCAACATGATGACCACATTCAGCTAACTGCCAGAACTTACACAATTTTTTTTAATTTGTGAAACTAATGTAATTATATAAAGAACAAGTGCTTATTCGGTGTCCATCCTAGCATGTGATAGATGTTGTGAATGAGGAATGGTATTTGAAAAAGTATTTTTAATGCATTCTTTAGTTGGTACATAGCAATTTTTTTTTGCTGATCTATAATATAGTAATTTATTACACACTGTACTTAGATGCACTAGTTATGGGCTGATGCCAGTGCTGATGTGGATCTTAGCAGTTACTTTCTTTACTTTGTTCTTTGGTTAGTATTACATTCCTATATACAGTAAATTCACAAGTTTGTGGAGGATAAACCATACTAGACAAGCTTCATGTGTTGTATCACTAAAATAAAACTGATATGAGAATTACACGTTTAAACACTGTGGGGTTTAACAGGGCCTTTTACAGTGGTGTTTATTTTAGCAGTAAATACAGTCAGAGTAGTCTACAGATGTATCAATAAAACAGCTTGTGCGATAGGAATGCCTTTATCCACAACAATCCACAAGAAGTTCAAACAGGACTTGTGGAGCAGCTGCAGCTGTGCTCGCAGCCAGTGGCTTTGTGCTCTTGCACACTATTGTGGAGTAAAAAATGAGTAAAAAACACCCAGTTACATTGTCACATCATCTCTTTCCATATTGTCCGTGCAGGTTTTCTTCAACAAGCACTTCAGTTTAGAGATAATACAAGAAAGAAAAGGTGTATTTTATGAAAAGTATTGGTTTACTCAGAGGATCAGGTGGCTGTATGCCCCAAGGCTACATGCAGTGGCGATAAGTTAGAGGGGGCCCTTGCTGCTATCATAAAGGATACCCCCCCCACACACACACACTATTTAAAAAAATGTAAAAAAAATATTTAATGATAACTTCATTGTGAAACTGGAAGTGGTGACGAAATCAGTGATTGCTGGCTAGGGGTATCATTGTACCTGCCATGCAGTCTCTGGCCGTACTGCAAACAACACCTGACAAATAAGATGACGTAAAATTGACATCAATCACATCCACTTTGGCAAACTTGTCTGCATGTTTTTTTTTTTAAGTCAACCAGTAGTGGATTGAGGTTGCTGTATGCAGGGGTGCTGCCAGAAATTCTGGGCCCTATGGAAGTCAAAATTTCTCGGCCCTCTACTTTTTTCACAGATAAAATTTAACCCAATAAACATACCCTCTATGATGCGACATGCCTGCGTTTGTCACTGTCTGAGCTGCATCATAGCAAGAGATGTTATGCTAGAGACCGTAGCTTGGACGGACGGGTGGAATGAACCATTGTGAAAGGGAGGGGTGTGTCATAAACAGTACATTATTATAATACATAATTTGTTAAATATTATTAAATATATGGTCAAAATAGACAAAATACACTATGTGTAGGAGGGGCCCTAGCACATTTAATGTATATATTAAAAAGAGAAAAGACATTTTTAAAAAAAGGGATCTGGTCTTCTGGGCCCTTCCTCAGCCTGGACCCTTAGAATCCTCCTAACCTTCCACCCCTTTACGGCGCCCCTGGCTGTATGACTCTCTATGATTTCTAGTCACCATGTGGCTGCAAATCACTCCCAGTGTTGAAAAAGCTTCAAATCTTTAAAAGCAGTACACTGTATCCCTCATAGATTATAATATAGTAAAATATTTAACAAACCTGGGAAAAGGAGATGATTTGGATATACACAGTACACATGGTAACAGTGGACATCAGTTAGATTTAAATGCTTAATAATTTTAGACTATTTTATTAAAAACATTGCTTTATTAATAAATGCTGTCATTTAAGTCACAATCAATCTACTGATTACAGCAGATAATACCAGTCTCTTAAATAAAATAAGTTACATTACTTAACCATCACTTGCATGAGTTTCTGTGTAGATATAGCAGTTTGCAATAGCACCACTCTGATCTGTATCCACCAACTGCCATGTAGAGATTTATCGGATAATAGCTTAAATCACATTTTCAATCACATGGATCTGAAGGACACATAATTGCATTTATCAAATGGCAAAGGCAGATTGTAGTTATTTTACTCTTAGCATGTCAGGAGCCTGAGCACATCCTAATAAGATTTGAGTCTGAATAAGAAAACCGTCATTACTTTGGGACAGTGATGATAATGTCTGATTTTGTTTTTAAGGGAAAGTATAATTTCTGTCCTGTTTGGTTTTTTCCCCCATTTTTCGTGCATTTGTGAGTCTGGTAGAGCCTAATGTGGACAAGAAAATAGCAAATTCATATTGAAAGGATGATTTTTCCAAATATATAATTTAGTTTCTTTCTTGTGCTTTTGCTTGATTAATACAGGTTTTCTATTGTTTTTCTTCTTTTTTTGTTTTTGTTTTGCATTCATTATGTTCACATCATTATATGCAAAACATCAGCAATCCCACATTGACCAAGATGCTATGTGTTAATTTCTAAATCAGAAAGGTTTTTTGTTTTGTTTTGTTTTTTTGCTAGGAGGCAGCAGCTGCTAGGACTATCTCACAGCATATATTTAAACCATGACTACAAAACTGTATCATGGCCCAGCATGCAGCATCACCTGTTTCAAATGATACTCTTACCACAAATATTAAAACATTTAGAGCTGACCTCTAAGCTATGCCTACTTTTTAAATGTAATTTCTCACCTGCTGTTGCCGCTAAGCTGCTGTCACAGGCAACCTGCCAGACTGGGCAGCTTTCACATGAGGGTCAAAACCTTACAAGCTGTGTAAACCACTGCTTTTATTTATAAGTCAAATACGTTAAAGTCTGCTGCAGCTTCCAGGGAGAAATCAAATCAGATGCGGCTTCAAACTAATCAATACCTTCCTCGGTCAACTCTAATTCTTCTCAGTCGTTGTTACAACATAAGCCTCAAATACAGCTGTGCCTGACTAGATAGGAATATAAAAACGGTGTTGGAAGATGGGTCTGTGTTAGTTTATATGACAAAAGAGAAGAATCAGAGTTTGAATCTTTACCTTAAAATAAACACTACTCAGCCAGGGGAAGTAACCCGTTATGATCGGATAATTAATAACATCTCAGAGAAGGAGGCACAGTCACACCCCCTACAGAAAGTGTACCTTACTTGTGAAATTGCATGTGTGATCTCAGAGTGTCTGGCAAGTATGAACAATAATAATTTATGGGTCTCAATATAACTGGGTAATGGTCAATTCTGCTGTTGAACAAGTCGGGGGAGAAAAAACAGACTCATGTGCAATTTTTAATGTGTGCGACCATTTAGAAATTTATAATATATTTACTGTTTGAGTTTAACTTGTACTCCTTCTTTGGATTCAGTAACATAAACTGCCTCTCAATTTCTTTTACGTTTCGCTCATGTAAATTTTCACCTGATAAAATTTCAAATTTCTTTGTTAGCTGTTGAGGGACGTAAAAACTGTCATTTGAATGAGATGCAAAGCAGCTTCCAACCATTGGGATGTGAAGCTCGCTCCCATTTTGGCACCACTTCATTCCAAAACACTGCACCAGGTGCTTGTAAGCAAACAACTACATTGGGAGGGACTGTGTTGCCGTGCAATATAAACTGTGGTAGTTGAAAACTAAACAGTAAAAAAGTATCTTTAAAGGATTTTTGATTTATTCACCTTAGCTTTTTGAATCTGCTTTACTGTGTTGACTTATATGTCCACCTACACTCATGCCCAAATGGTTACAGAGCAGCCATGCAAGCAGTAGACCAGCATTAGGAGCAACTTCACATGTTACACTTAGCCGATGGTATTGTGGGTGAACCAGGAGATGAGATTGCTAAACACCGATTAGGAGATAATATATTGCCATGCAATGCTACTGAACTCTAGCATAGCACAAACAAACCCCGATACTTTCCATTGTAATGAACTATTAATTCTCCTATCTGTGTTGGTTATAGAGAAAAATTTCTTTGTTTCTTCCTGGAGGGGGCATTTCATTTATTTCCACTTAATTGGTTTACTCTTAAAAGGCTCTTCCAAAAACAGCTATGACAAATTAGCATCCAGTCAAGTTAGAGGAAGATCGAGTAGACATAATTACAGTCTATTTTCTTAGTATATTGATGCTTCCTTTGTGGGGCAATAAATAAATATTTATCCAAATTAGAAAAAATAGAAATTAAATAAACGGAACCAGCTGCCTCCCAAATTACAGACTCTAAATTATATTTATGTGTGAACTTAAATTTGAGTTTTATTTCACTTAATGTTTAGTGCTCTGTGCTTTTCCCAAAAAACAGAACAAAATTAAGAATTACCTCTTGTTCAAGTGTACTATCTATCTGATGGCACCACGTCAGAAAAGAGCAACTATTTAATCTTAAAAAAAACAAAAAACTCTTGATTGCATTAAACTACTTTTAATGTGAATGCAATTCTTGGCCTCCATACTTATGGTCATTCAAAATATATATATATATATATTTTTAGACTTCTAACCTCTGCAGTGTGGAAAAGATGTGGGAAAAGGAGCCTTTGCAAAAAGAAAAGATAATAATGAATACAAATAAAATAAAAAAAAACACAAATTTAAAGTGCGTGTGAATCAGGAGCTAAACTTTGGCAGATGAAAGACAATTACAATCACAGTCATTTGGAGAAAGTGGAAGCAGCTCAGTAAGGCTCACAGACACATCCCAGTTTGTAATGCCCATCTAATTATCACAGATGGATCTTTCAGTTGTGACCAACTACGTCATGTATTTATTGGCACTGGTGGTTTTGTGTAATGGGCCTCCAGTTACCTGCAGTGCTATGGAATTGTGTTAGTGACAAATGAAGCTGAAATCGAGAAAAATTACTGTCTCTTCTACGCTTAATGAGAAATCAACACAGATTAAAATATAAGCACAAAAGCAAATATGAGATTTTTAATATTGTGATTAAGTGCTATATATATAAAACTGAATTGACATTTTACATTTAGTATTTAAACAGAGCTTGAAAGTTGATGAAACAGAATAAGCCATTTGCCACAATACATTCGGACTGGTTGTTTCAGAGCGCTTATATAATGTTAGTATTTTGCCAAAGATATTTGACACACAGACTAGAGCAGGCAGCACCACTCTTCCGATTTCTAGGTGACTTGGACTACCTCCTTAATTATAGCCATCCCAATTTCTATAGACATTTTCTGTGGCTAAAAGTCTGTTTCAGCCATCCATTTAAATATGGGTAAGATCTTTGTCAATAAGAGTGTCAGCACAGCAGGAGGAAAACTGAAGTTATGATCCAGTGTCAATGTTCAAAAGCTATTGTGTAGAAATAAATGCATTATATTGTAACTAACTAACATCATGTCTTTGGACTGTGGGAGGAAGCCGGAGTACCCAGAGAGAACCCACACAAACACAGATCAACATGGATGGATGGATACATTTACTGACAAAATTAAAGTCAATAGAATAGTCAATGTACTAAGTGTGGTTTTCCATTGTAATCACTGTTCTTCTACTAAGCTGCTCATTTATATTTTGGTAGCAAATCTTCAAATTCTTTGAGAAGAGGAGAAATGTTTTCTCTCTGTCACATGAAATAATTCCCCATCATGGTAAAAGTTGATAGTCCATCTTATTGACCAAATGTTTCTTTGTGAAGGCTTTCGCTGCCAATCCGCTGAAGCATTGAGTAATGTCTTGATGCATGCGCAATCATCCAGGTAAGGAAATCCCAAAAAGTTGATTCTGTTCATCTGGAAGTGGAGTTTTCAGTGGGAGAAATGTTTTGTCACTCATCCGAGTGACTGCAGGTTTCCCTGAAATGAGTGTAACAGTGTCTCCCAACAGCTTGAAATGGCTTGTAATGGACAGATGCTCCATCCCCGTGCAATAAAAAGGATGTACGTGGTATCACAAGACAGCTGATCCATTCAACTCACCAACTCATCTAAACAAGGAAATTTGTAAAGACTATAGAAGCCATAGCAGTTTGTTATGAAACAACAACAATAATCCCCACATTTCTACTTTTTTCTCAAGATACATTTTTTAATTTAATCTCAAAATTTCCACTTTATTCTCAAAATGATCAACAACAAAAAAATTTTTCTTAATGTGCCCCTAAACCCTCTAACTCAGCTAAAATGTTTGCAAAAAAGATTTAGACTGGAATGTCACAGTTAAAGCAGGTAACACTGTAACATTGATTTTTATTTTTATTTTTTTTGGTGGGGGAGGGGAGAGTTTAAGAGCCTAAATGTGTTCTTCAGTGCTGAATTTTCCATGTTGTTATTTCCTGTATTTATGAAGTTATGAAGGCTCAAATATGCATGTTTTCAGACTGCATGAAATGATCTTTGTTCTGGTAAACGATAGTTTAGTGGTACACCTTTTTTACCTGCCTTTCAAAAGACTCAAATTTGATCTTTGGCCAGATATCAAGTCTGGCTTGAAAAGAAAGGAATACAGCCAAGTGGAAAGCAGACTGCTGGCTGTGATTTAATGTTTGTTGCTGCTTGAGTGCCTATCACCTCACTTTTGTTCCTCCTACATGCTCTAATCTGAACACAACCATTTTCTACGATGTACCTTCATGCTGAATAACTGGCTGATCAACCTTTCTGCGTTGAATATCGAGACTGTGCCCAAGAGTTTGAATTTCTTACAACAGCACTGCACATTTGCACCGTGGCCCCAGTGAGTATAAGATGCGAGAACAGGAGAAACAGGAGAAATCTTAGCCCTGCCAAGAGCAGGAGACACAACAGCAAACCGAGGAAGAAAATCATCTTGTGATATCATCTTATCGAGAGCTCCCTCATCTTATTGGCTGTTTGAACACAGATGTAAAAAGGAGTTAATTGCATACTAACTGAAATGTAAACATTTCAGTAAGTATAACAGATGAACGGACTGCATCATTTCTCCTTTCATAAGGTTTTGATTACATCTATTTTCAGTGAAATCGACCCAAATCAAAATGGACCAAATGTTAACCTGTTGCCATCACCACCCTGTCACTTTGAACATCTCAAAGCACAGCTGTCAAGGTCTTTGCCTTAATTATGTTCTCTTCCTTACAGTTCTGCAATACTCATTTTTCATGAAGGGAACCTTAGAGAATCAAGTGTCTGCCAGCTACACAGGCATGCACATTAAACACATTTCTCTGGGATATAACACTCATATTTTCTTCTTGCCCCAGGCCTAGGACAACACTGGCCACAGTCACAATTAAAACTGATAGAATAGCCGACCGAGATCTTCACAACTCCAGTTATTTTTGGCAAAGTATACAGCACCATGTGTAAAGAGACTCTGATTCTAGTCCAGAAGTTCAGACCAAATTAAAAATGGCTTTGATCCTCAAAGAACAGTATTGAGAATTCATTCTGTCAGACTATGAAATTTTAATTTATGCATAATTTAGAGAGGTTCTTTAATTCTAGTTTTTGATGTGTGGAAAACATAAAATCTGTTCTGGATTATATGTATATGAATCAAGACAACTGAGATGAGGACTTTGGAATACTTTAAAACATAAATTATTTGGACTTTTTTCTAAATTTTCGATTTTAAGAATTGATATAGGAATTTTAAAAATGTATCAGACCTTTCTGATAAAACTGCCATATTTCACTAAAAACGTCTAAAGTATAGTTAAATACATAATATTTAAATATTATTCATTGCTATAAGTCAATGTGAAACACTACATGTATTAAGGCTATTTTATGCCTATTCTAAAAAAATTGACAGAATTAACATTGTCTATGAAGCTGGGCTTAAGAAAGTGTTTAAAGTTTTAATTTTAAGAGCATGTGTAGAGCCAGCTTGTGCTAGTATGAAGACTCTGTGAAGGTCGTGACTGGTGTACAGGCCCGTGTGACTGAGGCCTAATAGAAAACGTATAATAGTTTTTGAAAAAGAAAAGTATAATTTTTCTGTATGTATGTATTCTTGTGTGTTCACTCCAAATTCACCATCAAGACAACTGCAGGAGATCTGCTCAATGCAAAGGATATTTTATGGTGTGGTGGGGCACCCCAAGCAGCTGAGGGTGTCATTATCAGCTGAAGACGGCTGAGACAGAAGGGCAACAATGTCAGAGAGAGAGTGTGTCAAGGAAATTGAATTCAAAACAATATGAAATTGTTATTGGTAAACTGTGACTAATCAGTTATTCTGCTTTTCATAAGTACAGTCTTTGAGAGTTACCAAACAATAGAACAACAGGAAGCTTTTAAACAAATACCGTAGCATTATAAAACTAGTAGAACTTATGCTATTCCTTACATTTCTAAAAGTATGATGGAAGGTAGGTTCCTCACACAAAATAACAAATGCTACGTCCAGTCTCCTAATTCCACATTTAGACACATGCACTTTCTTTAAGACATTTTATGACATTTTTATGGCTCAACCCTTGCACACTTCAAAAACTTTCACCAAGCTTAGATGACTGACTTTGTTTTTATTGTAACATCCTAACTAATCCTGTAGCTGGAGAGTAATAGATGTAATAGATACAGTGTGAGTTGGGCAGCTACCATCTGAGATCAGAAGAGACAAAAGTTTAATTAATGAATAATATACTCACAATATACTGCACACAAAGTGCTTGGAATCAACTGTCTGGAATCAACAGATACCAGAGTGCTAATTAGCAGTCTGTTGGCAGCGGGATGACTGGCGTCAAACCAAATAGAACTGTGTCTGTGCAATCCTCCGCCTCTAAAATATGCATCACCCTGTGTCTGTGTATTTAAAATGTGCTGCTTTTTCAGTCAGAAATAATAATAAATTAGAACACCATTGGACACATTTATTAATATAAATAAAAATAATAATAAATATATAAAAATATGTCCCAGAGAGCCTACGATGGTTAAGAAAGAAGATGAGCGGATGGATGAATGGTACCTTGTTGTCTTTTGTTTCCTTAGCTGTTGTCTCTCACAGCAAAATCTATTTAATTGTTTAAACATACAACTTCATTCCCACTGTGTTTACAATCAATTGTGCAATTTGTGAAATTTCAAGTTCTCATGTGTTCTTCATTCATTTTAAACCTGAAGTCTTTTCTGGTGGTAACAATCCCATTCGTCAAGTTATTACTACACGAGCAACATCCATCAGTAATTAGGTAGGACCACACTTTTGGTCATTTTGCATCTGCACACTATGACACTGAATTTTAAATCAAACGCTGACGATGTAAAGGGCAGAATCTAAGGAGCTGTAAGGAAAAGGCGTCTGGACTTCTTTAGGTTGCTTGAAGACGTTTCACCTCTCATCCGAGAAGCTTCTTCAGTTCTAGGGTCAAATGGTGGAGAGTCCCATATTTAAGCCTTGTGGGAGTGTCCCTCGTAAAGGGACAATGGGCCCCCTACTGATCCTCTACCTAATCACACGAGGTGTGAAAACGGGTGCGGGTCTCAATCAGCCATGGTTTCGGGTGAACTCATTGTGAAACCTGGCCTCACCCTATCATGTGAATTCCAGAGGTCAGATGGCCCAGGATGTGAGTGGGCATTAAGGCGTCTGGGAAGGGATCTCAGAACTGGATTATAGATGGCAGACAGTTGGTGTCGTAAACCACCGCCTCTGTTCAAAGATGGCCGTTCACAGTGGACATAGATGGCTTCTTTCACTCCTCTTTCAAACCATCTGTCTTCTCTGTCCAAAATGTGAACATTGGCATCCTCAAAAGAGTG